>CAJNDV010019169.1:37477-64352 GCA_905221635.1 Symbiodinium sp. CCMP2456 | reverse complement strand
ATGTATGTATGTATGTATGTAGAAGCATCGAAGCTTTTGAATGTTGTCGTGTCCCGCCCTCATACCGTACAAATTCAACCATTAACCGCAGGACTTTGACTTGACAGTTTGATACACTGGTCACCACTGGTCGTCAGACTTCGGGCTTACATCCGTCAAACATGCATGATAAAACATGACAGACTGCACAACTGTACCCTGCCCGGTATAGGATTTAGGGAGTCGGCCGGGAGGGGGGGGGGGGGGGGGGGNNGGGGGACTCCGAGCGCCCAGGTACGGAGACGTCAGTAATCGATGCGAAAACTGTGTCCTCCTCCTGGCTGTGCTCGGATGTGGCAGTCTTAAGGCTTCGGCAGTCAAGAAGTGACACCACAAAAACACCCAAAGTCCGATGGATCAAAGGGGCAAACGATCCCCAGTGCAACTTGCAATTTGGGCTGACTCCCCGGTTTTGAGGAATCAAGATCTCAACGAGATCTGGATGATTTACCAACGTCGCGTGATTGGAGTAGAACAGAATGCTTTTCTTTGGCCCACATAGGAAAGGCTGAACTATCCAGCAAGTCGCATCAGCCCGAAACCAGTTTGGACCCTGAACCAATGTGCAGAAGGCTAGCTGATGGCTCTACACTCTGACAGGCATTGGCCGAACACGAATTAAACCATCAACAGATGGGTAGTTCTCTAAATTAGGATCCCTGTGGGGGGGTGCTTTGCATAGCCGTGCCATACTATATTGAGGACCGAAAAAGGGACCCTGAAAAAGAGAACTAGCCAGATCCTGAACCAGCTTCCTGCCTTAATCTCCTCAACATGTTCCCAAAATTCTCTTCTGAAGGGGCTAAGGGTCTGAATTGAAGGCTCTGGGCTATTCAGTTTCGGGTGTCGAGCTCCCAAACAAACCCTTCAAACTTCGAAGAGGGGTCTGATACGCAGAAGAAGGACCTCTAACAAATAGTACAGTAAATCCCCAAAAGTTGGAGATTCATCCCTAAACTCTAAACCCTAAACCCTAACCCCTAAACCTTAAACCCTGATTAGAGCTGGGATTCCCTACAGATTACTCTCAAGGATTGAGGCTACTGGGTTTCCAACTTTTAGGCTTCTACCATAGTGGTAATTAGGGTTTTGCATTTGAGACATCGAGTTGGCCTCAACTCTTCACACAACCCTAAACCCTAAACCCTAAACCCTAAACCCTGAACCCTGAACCCTGAACCCTGAACCCTAAACCCTAAACCCTAAACCCTAAACCCTAGCTGCGGCCCTGGCCCGGGAAGCCAATCATTCCTCTGGTGAAAACGCGCCCGAACAAACCATAGTGGTTTAGGGTTTAGGGTTTGGGGTTTAGGGCTTCGGGCTAAGGATTCTATGCGGGCGGCTTGACGACAAAACCTACAGCCTGAATCGAAATTCCCACGTGGGATCCTCCTTCTTCTGGCTTTCCTCCACTCCCTTGCCCTTCCCAGGCCATGACAGGAAAGGATCCATGGAGGCTGGCCTAGGTTGGGTTCAACTCTCTGATGGAGTCTTGTCAGCGCTTTCAATTTCAGGATCTCCCACGACTTGCCGAAACATTCTGCAGGTATGTAGCAACCCTAAACCCTAAACCCCTAAACCCCTAAACACCTAAACCCTGAACCCCAAACCCTGAACCCCAAACCCCTTAACCCCAAACCCCCAAACCCCAAGCCCCTAAGCCTTGAAGCCTTCGGATGTCTTCGGGGCTCAGGGCTCTTGTGGAACGAAGAGGTAGGGCAAAGGAAGTCTGCGTCCTGCAGGGTGGGTCTCCCTGCATCCTTCAAACCTCTATAGGGCTTAGGGTTTAGGGTTTAGGGAGTCTATAGGGTTTAGGGTTTAGGGTTTACCTATAGTCTCCCTTGCAGTTCCTTTTTTTCTTAGTTTAACTATATTAATCAGGATTCCACAAGGTATCCCCAAAAAGGAACTACAATGGAGACTGTAGGTATAGGGTTTAGGGTGTAGGGTTCGAGCGAGCTTGAACCTATATAGCTTGTAAACGCTGCATGGAAGCCCGCATGAAGCCAACAAGCCAAGCTTCGACGACAAGTACCAGAGCTCAATCCGGTACTCAAGAACTGAAGTTAACAGTGGCTAGACGGGGAAGATCGACAAGCGACAAGTAGGTGCAGTCGCCACCCTGCAACGACGATGCGCGACTTCAAGGCATGCAGAGAAACATTGGCCAAGGTGCATCAGATCAGGAAGGGAAGTGCTCCTCGGAGCTTCATCCAAAAGCAGACGGTTGGCTGATGGCTCTGGGTTTCAGGGCTCGCGGTTCATGGTTGCGGAACTAGGCGCCGGGATTTTGCTGTTTGCGAAGAGCCCGGCTTCGCTGCTCAAGGATGTGCCCTTTCTTGTTGAATTTCCTCCTAGACCCCCAAACAACCCTCTAATAGACCCTGGATACCCACCATCAAGGACCATAAGGGCTCTATTAAATGGCCCTTGGGGCGTCCTGGTTTGCCAAGCTTTTGTAGAAGATTCAGGCCCGGAACACTCAGTGGCAAAACCGGACGATTTGTATGGACATTGCGCCAGTGCCTGATATAGGGGCCTAAATAATTACCAAAAATAATTAGAATTATAGTAAAATATACGCCAAAACCCTATTCAATCAGCGGCGTAAGCATCGAGTCGTGTGCTCCCTTCTAGAGAGCCTAGAAGAAGAACCAAGGAACTCGTTGCCGCAACATTTTAGGGGCGTAAACAGGGTTTGGGGTTCACGCTCTCGCAACGCGGGCACGGCAGACGGGGTCTCTCGGTTCGACTGCTTAGGGTCTTTTTCCCTCCTTACGCATGGCAGAGAATTATGCTAACAGGCGAGGTCGGATCATGGAGTCCATCGGCAGGTGCATATCCAACTACTTAGGGTTTAGGGTTTATCCATAGTTTCCACTGTAGTTCCTTTTGGGGGATACCTTATAAAATCCTGATCCTTAATATATATTTGGTTAAACCAAAAAGGGAACTACAATGGAGAGTATAGGTAAGGTCGAAGATGGCAGAATGATTTCCTGGAAGCTTCGGCAAACATCGAGGGACCCTAAACGCGGGGATATGTTTTTCATTAAGGCCTGATCGGAAGCATGCCTTGAGCAAGCACCGAACAATCTCCCGATAAATTGCACGACTAGAACTCAAAAACCAAGGCTCTTTTCCGGAGCCATGCTCACATCCGGAGCCGCGCCCCCGAAGTTGCGAAGCTGCTGGGCACGCTCCCGAAGCTGCGACGAGTGCTCCTCAGCTGTAGGCCGGAGTAAGGCTACTGGCAGTGACTCTCCTTACGACATTTGGATAGTTCTCTAAACTAGGGTCCCTTTTCAAGTCCCCTAGAAGGGGCCCGAATTTACGAACTACCCATGTAGGGTTTAGGACCAGCTTAAGGTTATGCAATCATCTTCCCTCGTAGCCCCTAGGTATGTACCCTGACTGTAATCTGCTCCAAAGCTCTACTCTAGTGCTTCCCTAAACCCTAAACCCCCAGGAAGCCCAAAGGTCTAAACCCCATAGACTAAGAAAAGCCAAAGGTCTCTAAACCCTAAACCCCTTTTCTTGCAGCAGGCTTGCACCCTAAATCATAAACACCCTAAACCCAAGGCCCTAGGCCCTTGTAGTAGCTTCTTCTTGCCTCAGGGTTCGGGAGAACCCTGGGCCCTAGGCTCTATGCCTGGTTCTATACTTCGATAGGGTTTAGGGTTTGAGGTTCAGGGCAAAACCCGAATCCTTTAAAAGAATACGATTCTCGCAGACAAGTACCTAAACCCTCAACCCTAAACTCCTAAACCCTGAGTTTATTCTTTAGTACTAAGCCAAGGCTCATGAAGGAGGCTCATCATCTCCTGCACCATCCACCTCTGTACGTCTCTTCGGTTGAAGGTTTAGGGTCTAGGGTTTAAGGTTTCGGGGCTACGGGAAGTATACCACCAATGCACCCCCAAGAGACTCCTGCCAGCCAAGCAAAGCCGCTTCCGCAGCTCCATGACCGAGTACTTCACCTCAGTTGCCAGGTGAAAACAAGCTGCAAGCAAATCGAACTAGGGCTCTTAATCCAAAACTTACCATATTTTGGCATGCCCCCGTAGCATTATCAGTATTTCTAAGCCTCTAGACTCTATGACCCAAGCAGTCTGAAGCTGCTCCCGGAAGTTGAATCTATACTAGAGACATCGGTAAAACGTGGCGGGCCTTCTTTGGTTTTGGAGTTTTGTTTACCTTGTAGGCCCCTGAGGTCCCCTTGGAGGGCGCCCTCGTCTCCAAAAGCCCTATATACAACGCACCAAAAACCCCTACAACACCCGCCAGAACCTTATGACACCCGAATCAAACATAAAAACCGCCCCAGAATCCTAGGAAGCCCTGGAACACCGTAAGACACCTTTTCGAATCCTATAAACCCAAACAAAACCCACACATCAAAGCCCTCTAGAACCCTATGAAGTTCAACCCTAAACACCCTCAACCCCAAACGCCCTAAACCCCAAAACCTAAACCCGAAAACCCAGGAAACCCTAAACACCAAAACCTAAGAAACCCTAGACCCTGAACCTAAACTGAGCCCTTTTACTCTGAAGCGGCCGGGTCGCCAAGGAGTGCATCACAACGGGATCTCGGGCCGAGAAACTGCCCAAATGCTGGCAGAACTCGAGGTAGGACACCTTCCGGGCTTTGGGGTGCTAGGGTTTTAGGGTTTGGGGTATTAGGGTTTTAGGGTTTGGGGTATTAGGGTTTTACGCTCTCACAACTCGGACTCTGCCAGGCGAAGTCTAAACGCACGTGTCGGACTAGCAGCGGCAGCCAGCATTGTAGCCACCGACAGTCAATCATTAATTCAACCGCCCCAGTGATGTCATGTGACAGCCTCTGTAGTGTCTTTTCGGCGACTCAACAACAGTGCCATCGGAGCTTTACAGTTGGACTGCTGATGATCCAAACGGGACGCTTCAGACTCACTCGACGCTTCGTGCTTCAACTGTCGCAGGGCGTGCAACTTGCCACGCATCAAAACAAGCAGCTCATCCATCGTAGCCACAGTCAATGGCTCACTCAGATCTTGGATTTTCCGACTAAAGAAATCCAACTGCTCGTCACTCATCGACCAAACTCTTTTCGTACGAGCTGCCTGGCTGTTGTGGTGGCAGTTCTTCGAACGAGCGGTCACGAGATTGTGTTGCTTGCTGCACACTCCACTGATCATCCAAACCCACATCTCGCATATCTCGATCGCAATTCAGGAGCTTCGTTTCCTCGGTGGTAGGTGCCCCATGGAACTCGCCATCCTCGCTGCAACACGACGCGTAGTCCTCAGCATCCGTTAACTGGATTGTCTCGGTCTGTGTGCCGGTTTCCACTGTTTGGGTACACGCTTCCACCTGCATTGCATCCTCTCGGTTTTGAATCTCCTCCCGAACAGCATGCAAGACTCGCGATAGCATCAGAGAAATCTCTGCGAGACCCTCCTTCTTGGAACAACGTCGAGCGTAAGCGATATTTGCTACGAGCTTTCGAAGCGGCGCCGGATCCATGGCAAAAGTCACCAACCCAGAACGTCTCAAGACAAGCTTGGAAGCCTCGAGCCATATGGCCTTGAGCCAAAATGGCTACGGTATTAGGGTTTTAGGGTTTGGGGTATTAAGGGCTTTAGGGTTTTAGGGTCCTTTTTTTTCCCCTCTCGCATGGCAGAGAACTATGCTCACTGGCGAGGTTGCCTAAAGAAGCTTCAAAGCAGCAATAAATTCTGTGGTCCTCGACGATATTCATGAAGACTGCATCTAATTTTCAATCTGGTTCAGGGCTTTTTTTGTGGCCTCTGGGTATCCAGCTAACTTGCGAAGCTTGCCGGGAAGGTCGCAAAGAAGGAGCTCCATCTTGGGCGAAGCACAGAAATCCACGAGGTCGTGATCGACATCAGGAATGTGTCGGTATGCCCACACCATGAAGTCCAAGTTCGCCGCCAAGTTCCCCTCCCGTGTCCAGAACTTTGGACTCGTGACGCCTGCTGCTTCCAGGTGGAGGTGCGTGAACCCGCCGGATCGCAGAGCTTCCAGAACTCCTGCGAACGCCAAGGGGCCAACGCCGAAGTGTCGGCTTCGGCCGGCCGAGTATTCAAAAAGGAGCAGGCGGGTGTTCTTCCAGTCTCGACACTTGGAAAGAAGCTGAAGCTCGGAGCCTTCTACATCCATTTTCACTATCGTGTGCTGGCTCGTCAAAAGCTTCCTCAAGCGAGACTGCAGGCACCAGGCCGGTCGACGCAGGCCACAACCGAAGCACTTGGCAGCTGGAAGCTGAGGATTTCCAAGATCCTGTCTTCGAGCCTTGGTAATCTGCGAAACATAGGCAAGGCTTCAAGTTCTAAAATCCTGTCCCAAATTGTGGGCCCTACCAAAACCCTATTAAATTGTGGGCCCCACTAAAATCCTGTCCCAAATTGTGGGCCCTGCTAAAATCCTGTCCCAAATTGTGGGCCCTACTAAAATCCTGTCCCAAACTTTGGGCCCTGCTAGGAACCGTGTTTTGAATTTGGCGGGCTGGGCTGGGCTGGGCTGGGCTCAAGAGACGTTGCTGGGAGTCCCGCCACGTTGACGCAGAAGTCTGCAAGAGCAAGCTGTGGCCGGGCCGAACCAGGTCCGGCCCGTAGAACGTCTCCAACCGGGAGAGCGCTCCCCTCAAAACTTGGTACACTTCTCGATTTGTGCATGTCATCCTTGCGCAGCCCTGGATTCCCCTCGTCCGGGCTTTGGGGTATTAGGTTTGGGGTTTAGTGTTTCGACTCTCACACTCGCACAAGGCTATGCGGCTTAGTGCTTAGGGTTAATTAGTGTTTAGGGAACTGATTCCAGGTTAGGGTCTAGGGTTTTTTGTCTAAGGTTGGGCAGGGTTTAGCGTGTTTCTTTCCTCTCGCACTGCTGAGGTCTATGCCCAAAAGCGAGGCTTGCTTGGTTGAATGAGGGAAACTGCTTCTGGGTTAGGGTTTAGGGCTTAGGGGTTTGGGTTTAGGGTTTGGGGTTTAGGTTGAATGAGGGAAACTGACTGCTCCCGGGTCAGGGTTTAGTGCTTCGGGTCGAAGATTCGGGCCTTAACAGTTAGAATAGCTTTCTTCACGGGTCATATTACGCAACAAAAACCCTTAAGTTAAGGTGCGACATGGGAGATTATCAGTGTGATACCGAAGCCTTGTAATAGGGTTGCTGGGGATATCGGATATAGTTTATAAGAAAACTGTAAAGGTTCTCTAAAACGGATACTGCTGTTACTATTACTACATATTCCGACCTCCATGTTTCATGATGGCCACTTTTCGTGGCTCTGGATTGAGAGCATGATGTCTTTGGGGGCCATGGGAACCAGCTGTAAGAGGTTGGGATTTAGGGGTGTAGGGTTCAGGGTATTAGGTAGAACGCCAACAACTACAACTATTCGGGGCCTTATGGCTTATGGCAAAGACTTGCCCTATCTTGATAAGTATTCGGACATTGCCGGGGTTCCGAGGTGTGGAGATGTCGAAACCCATGGATGTGACAAAGGAGACCGCAAGGGGAGGGCCAGTGTTACTACTTGTTCCGACCCCGACATCACACACTGAATCGTAGCTGGAGACCTCGCCGGAATCGTCGCTGTCCAGGACACGGAAGATGGTCTGCATGTCCTCCCTCTTCACGTCCATCACCTGCAAGTTCTTACCCGTGACCAACTAGAGGTTCTGTAGCAGGGCTCAGGGATTTGGTTCAGGGTTTAGGGGTTTTTGCGTTTGGGGGCTAGGTCAAGGTTTCAATTCGCTCTGCTGCTGGGATGAGCTCAAGATGCCATTGCTCGCTGAATTCGCACCGTCTCAGCTAATCATATGAGGGTGTACTCTCCCTCTTCGAATTCCTCAAAGATTAAAATTCCAATTTTACAGCACAGATCCCAAGCTGGACTTCCCTTTACATTAAAACCACCCAACTCTCGTACGAAGGGTAGTTGTCTAAAATAGGGTCCCTTGTAGGGTCCTTTTTATAAGGGTGCCGTACTATATTTGGGACCCAAACAGGGACCCTAATTTGGAGAACTACGCATGTAGGGTTGGGAAGTGCAAGGAACCCTGTGTTCCTGTCCTGGTTGAGTCGCTGCAAACCAGATGCAAAAACAAGAAACCCTGTGTTGTTTAGGGGTTTAGGATTCATGGCTTGCGGGTTTAACGGTCTTGGGTTTGGGAGAGGTGTTTGAGTAGCAACGCAAGCACGGCAGAGGTTTAAGAAGCTTTGGTTAACTAGGCTCTTATAGTCTATGTTTATGTCGCTGTCGAGTGGCCCTTGCGGCATGCTCTCCGCCGCAAAGCGAAAGTGAGGGTGACCAGGGGCGTCAAAGGTAGGGAGGATTAGGTTCCCTTCTATAAGGACTCTTTCTCAGGATTACTCTACCTGCCGGCTTTTAGACTTCTCGCGTAGGTCACGGAGTGCCTTGGTGGTCACTCCCACGCGCGCCGCGCTACAGCCACGAAGCTGGATAAAATGGGGCATGCGTCGCAGTGGTTCTTCATGAGCTGTTGCAGCTGTTATCTCTGCGCCCCAAGTCTCTGCATGAACGCAGGGGGGCCAGGCAAACGAACACTCGGTGGCTTTGCGAGGTGCCTACTTCGAAACAAGAACCTGTCAACCTGTTCCAGACGTCAAGGGAATCCTGTGCCCTATATTAAAACAGTGTTTCGGGATACATGATACTATGAGTGTCTCGGGACTTCCTACGTTTTCGGATCCCTATACTGCACCCGCAATCCTACCAAAGAGCTGTCATGCAAACGTTTGCGTTTGAGCGCGTAGCACTTGGGGCTAGCATCCTTTTTGATTCACCGGTACTCACCCGAAAGCCTGATATGTAAGGGCTTATCTACTGGTATTCAGAATTCAACCCCATGACCAAAACGGACATTGCAGTTATCAGCTCGTGGAAGAAGCCCAGTTGCCTTCTCGACCTCCCGGTAGGCGGTAGTCAGATATGCTCCTTGAAGACCCCTATATACAAGAAAGCATAGTCCAAAACACCGAAACCAGAAACTAAATGGGTAATTCTCTAAATTAGGGTCCCTTTTTAGGTCCCCAACATAGTACGGCACCCTTATACAAAAGGACCCCAAAAGGGACCCTGATTTAGAGAACTACCCAAATCGCAACCGTGAACTGCCCTGATAGTCCAAGTCCGATTACCTGCATCCGCTTCTGGAAGTCTTCGTTCCGATCGTAGCCTTGCAGCATCTCCTCCAGTGAGAGGGCGCCGCTACTGTCCTGGTCCTTAGGGCATTCAAGGCGATGAATGCAAACCTAAACCCAAACCCCTCAACCCCAAACCCTAAACTCAAAACCCAAACCCTGAATATGAAGTCTTCTACTAGACCTCCGGGGCTCTGTTTCTACAGGTGCAACATTGGGGGGGGCTTTGGCTTATAGGGCTCAGAGCTTAGATCTAGCTGACCGCTTCTGACCCTAAACCCTAAACCTTAAAGCCCTGAACCCCTAAAACCCTAAAGCCCTGAACCCCTAAAGCCCTAAACCCTAAACCCCTAAAGCCCTAAACCCTAAACCCCTAAAGGCAAGCTGAGCATCCATGTTTGCGCAGAGAACCGCTAGGTCGATCATGTTCTTCGATCTCTGCTCCTCCTTTTAAAAGGGCACTCTAGGGTTTAGGGGTTGCAGGGTTTAGGTTTTAGGGTTTAGGGTTCAGGTTCTCCTTTTAAAGGGCACTCCAGGGTTTAGGGTTTAGGGTCTTGGGTTTAGGGTCTAGGGCTTAGGGCTGAGGGTCTAGGGTTCTGGCAGAGGGTTCCCTTTAACGGGGCACTCTGTAACGGGGCAGTATAGGGGTCTAGGATAGGGTTACCTTTAAAGGTGTAGGGTTCTGGCATGGGGTTCCCTTTAACGGGGGCGCTTTAGGGTTCTAAAATAAGTCCCCCTGTAACGGGGCACTGACAGAGTTACCCTTAAAGGGGCAATATAGGGTTCTAGAATAGGGCTCCCTTGAAAGGGCAATGTGGGGTTCGAGAGCAAGGTTCCCTTTAAAGGGCCACTACTCTCCCTTCGCAACGTTCCACGATTTCGGCGCTCACACTCGGACAATCCAGGCGAAGCATGCGGTCATGAGTTCAAGGCTTTAGGCTTTAGGAAACACCATCCACCAAAAGTTCCAAAACATCTCGACTTACAAGCCCTGACTACTCACACAGGCCTTGATCTAAAAAAGCTATCTAAAGAGTGGGGTTCCAGGTTTGTGGGCTTTTGAATTGCGGATGGCGGCTGGACCTGGCTGGCAAAGTAGTATAGAAGCCTGGATATTCCGTAGGCCTTCTCGTTACGATTATGTCATTCCTCAGGGTTTACTAGTATATTTATACGTGCTACCTATAGTCTCCATTGTAGTTCCTTTTCTTGGTTTAACCAAGTATATATATATAATATATATATATATATATATATTAAGGATTTTATAAGGTATCCCCAAAAAGAAACTACAATGGAGACTGTAGGTATATTCCCACAAACTCTGATCTGATTGTTGAGACCCCTATACTGTGCGGCTGCTTTCTGAGGCAATGACAGCCATCTACGGTTTGGCACCTGAACACGCTCGCAGAGGAAGGCATGACACCCCCGTCCCAAATTAAAAAAGGCTAATTGGGTAGGAGGGTAGTGTGTAGGCTTTTGGGTTTCTTGTTTCTTCCTGTAAGTTCTGGTTGAAGCCCACTTTACGCGAGCCATTGGCTCTAATAGCATGTGTGCGGACCAGATTTCTGCATTTTAGGGTTTAAGACAAGCCTAGGCGGGATTGAAGGATAAAAGAGGACCCTTAACCCTAAATCCCCTTTCCTTGGCCCGGAGGACGTTGCCTCAAAGCTCGATGGGTCTATGGGGCCGAGAGCCTTGAAAACCGTCTATATTTTTCATATACCTATTGACCTCTAGTCTCGTCTGTATAAAGTTCCTGTTTCGGCTCTAAACCATATATTATATACGTATAGATGTAGAATGCTAGCCCCAGACAGGAACTGCAACGGAGACGATGGGTAGATCCTAATGCTCCTAGAACCACAATTCCTAGCACAAACAAAGGTCCTGAAGAACCAAATTTTACATCCCCAGCTCCTTCTGCTTGATCTTGCGCTCCTGGTCCTTGTCCCTGCCCTGTGCAGCCCTCTCGACCTGGCTATGGGGTAATATAGGAAACTGGTTAAGAAGCCTCCGGTCTTCATTAGGATATCCTACGTAAAACATTGGGGTTATAGGGCCAGGGCTTCTGAATCAGGTTCCTGCAGTATGCAAACACCCAAACCCTATCCCCAAAAAGGCTTCCCAGAACAGCTGCAAAGGTTGAATTCCGGCGACATAGTTGCAGAGGTGGCACTTTTTGCTGACTTGAGAGGCGTGAGGTTTCTGTGGGAATGCACATTGGTAATGTGAGCAGGCAGCGGGCCTATCGACTGACAATCAGTATGCAGGCAATTCGCAATGACAGCCAGTATCAAGTTCATCACGCCCAGGGATATCGTGACGGCAATGAGGAAAAGGACAATGGCCGTCCTCGGATGTGGTTGCCATTCACCTTGAGTCCTAAGTGGCCTGCATCCGTCATTCTGTCTGAACCTTTTTTTGAACCCAGACTCTGCCAATCAGCGTCTGTCTGAACCCTAGACCCTAAACCCTTCTGAGCCCTAGACCTGACTCCGTTACCAACCATATAATCCGCGGGCCCCATACCACCATTTGGGACCGTGGCAACACAGACATGCCTCCTTCCTTCCGAGGACATGAACATAGGATCCTACTAAGGTATCTTCCTAAGGACTGACGTTTCCTATCAGTTAAAGTATCCAAGAGATGGTGGAACCGAGAGCCGAAAGACGATCATGTTGCAGAACACATGTTTAGGGAGAGTGCCAGGTAACGAGCGTGTAAAGCATCGCTTATTTTCCTTTACGGCGCAGGAGCCCTAAGCAAAGCCTACACGCGTCCTGAACCCTCGGCCCGAATCTCCATACGCGTAATGTAATGTAGTATGGCCGAGTACAATCCAAGCCACCACGACTTCGCCTGAAGCAACGGCAAAGAGATCTCCCCCCAGGCATCGCTGACAACGACCTCCACGGTTCTTTGGATGCAGTGCCACTTTGTTGTTGTATCTTTCTCGTCTGCTGTACTCAAGGGCTTAAACTATGGTGCAGGGCGCTGATTTCTGGAAATAATTGTGCTCTGTGGCTAAACTGGTCTCCAGGGCCCAAACAACATGCTTCAGGGCTCCAATGTGCTATCCCTCGAAGGAGTACTGTGCGCTACTCTGAAACTGGAACCCCGAAACCTGCAAAAGGTCATGCTGTGCCCAAGCCCTCATCCCACATCAAACGCGATACCCTTCGGTTAAGTATAATATACGTCCCAGAGTCCCCCCGATGGAGCCTAGAATCTGGGCCTAGAATTTCCTAGTACCTAAAAACCGTTTCAAAAACCTCATTAAAGCCTCTAAATCCGCGCGGAGATGCTGGCCGAAAGCTCGTGCCTTCAAGCCGAGAACCGAACCAAAGAAACACCACACCGCAAGTGCAGGCCCTAGGCCCTAGGGTTTCAGAAGGTGTAAGCATTCGGATTTAGTTCTTGCGGCTCAGGGCTGAGGACTTGAGCTTGACGGCTAAAGCTTTACGGCATAAGGTTCAGGGCCCAAGGCTTACGATTACGTTGAAAAAGACTGATAGGGCCGGTTTTAGGGTGTTTAGATGACATAACTTGCATGCTGGATGATCAACCCCAAACCCTACACGGAGCCTTTAAGCCCCTAGACCAACACCCATTCTGCCGGATCCAAAGCCAAACCCCATCCAATACAGCAAGGATAGCACAGTACCGTGATCCTTCCAAGTCCTGACTTTAGGATTCAGGGTTTAGGCTTTAAGGTTCAAGTAGAGGGGCATCTGAAGGCCGTGCCTGCTGGAAGAGGGTCACTGTCGCAGCAAAGATGCCTGCGAAGCCTTCCTGTGGCGAAGGAAGGCCAGTGTAGCTGGAGGGTGTAGGAACGTCGCCCCGACATGACCCAGAAAACCCCAACAGTGGGATCCGTTTAAGCCTCCATTTTAGAACCCGACTGACGGTGCAGGTTTCCGTCAAGATATCTGACTTAGTGCCTGCTGCGATTCATTCGGGGCAGCATTTGAGACTGACCTGGGGGGCACCTTTTCCCAGTACTCAAGGGCTTCAACCGAATTCTGCGTGCTACACCGGCCTTCAGGCATAGGGTATCCTCTACGAAGATTATACGTAACTGTTCTGGGATATGATTGCTGAAGGAGCAGGCCTCTAGATGAAACAAAAGATACTCAACAGATCATAAAACCGCCTCCTGCTGAATTCTGACACCCAACCCTCAACCATGACAAAAATCACGGCCCCTAAACTGCCATAGACCCTGTAATCAACTACTATAAAGTACAGCCCCCAACCCTCTAGATACGCAATAAACAATTATTTCAACCATATCTTCAAAAATCGTGAAGCGCTGAACCTTCCACCTCGGAACCTGACGTTGAGGTCCAACCGAGTCTCTTGACATCGCTCACAAGTTGATACTGGAATCCTCAGGGGGAAGCATGCACTTTAACAACTCATATATTTTGAGGGTCCTTATAAAGGGTCAACCCCAAAAGGAACCATAATGGAGAGAGACTATAGAATTGGCATACAAGAAATCTTGTGGCTAGATTTTGTTCGCGAGGGGTTCTTCGGCTTGAAGGTTGGTTGAGGGAAGTGTTTTAGGAGGGTTCAGGCGTCGGAAGCATTCTTGGGGTTGGGGCTTGGAAGTTTCGGGGTTCAAGGGTCGGGTGCCCGAACCGTTTAGGGTTTAGGATTTCGGGTCTGAGGTTTAGGGTTTGGGGTTTCGGGTTTAGGGTCTGGGTTTAGGGTTGAGGGTCTAGGGTTGAGGGTTGAGCAATACTTGCGGGGTCTACAGCAAGCAGCGAGGGTTCAGCGACGTCCACTTTTGTGGCAACCCAAGACCTTCGCTGCGACAGGACTCAAGTCCCGAAGCTGAATGGCTCAGTAGGCTCGCCCAAGAAAAGGTTCACCATTTAAACTATAGGATGATATAAGCCCCAAAACCTTTTACATTTTAGGATGAAGGCAAGTCCCGGACCTTTTTAAAACTTAAGCTATAGGATTATAGAAGCCCCAAAACCTTTTTGAATTATGAGATTCTAGAACCGCCAACAGGTTAAAGGTTATCCGCTAATACTCAGCCCCTGAGAAATTGAAGACCTGAGACCCAAGTCGACTCAGCTGATGTAGGGGGCCCTAATAATTAGACTAGGCTTTTGGGGGTTCCTTTAAAGGGTTCCTTGAAGGGTTCTGTAAGGGCTACTACAAGGGTTTGGGGTATAGGGGCATTAATATAATTTCAATAGGGTTTGGGGGTACGTTATACTATAGTTATATTGAGGAACCCCCTCCAAAAAATAGTATAGATAATTATTTGGGCCGCTATATTACGACGACCTTAGGGAGTTTGGAGTTGTGGCCTTTGGGGCGAGGAAAGCTCCGACTTAGCAACATTCAGTGTGAATCCCTTCGGACATGACTATGTCCGTGATATGCCATGGCAGTTTATAGCATGCTGTGATGTACAAAAAATGTGATAGAAGTTACTATGACAGCCTGTACTGTTGATGAGTTGGCCTGGGCCCGTCCTGGAGGTGATCGGATGCAGCACCTCAACGGCGATGACGGCCCAGAAGACGAGGGCGGCGACCAGCAGAAGCGAGCCGAAAAACATGGCCTAGCGGCATTTTTCCGCACAGCGTGCCGAGGGGTTTCGTTTCCGTGGAGTTGGTTTGGATGGCATGATGCGATGATGCTGATGGTGATGATGCTGATGTTGTGAGGCTTGCCTCTTAGGTCGTCCGGAGGCTGCGTGAGGTTTGCGTGAGGTTGGTTGGCCCTTGGGTGTGCGCACGGTTGCTTCTTATCTCTGAATGCGAATCAATATCTGCTAGCTCTATCGGGCAGGGCTCGTGGGAGCTGCTGCTTATCGCAAAATGGCGGTGGGCGTGTGGCCGATCAGCACCACAACCCTTTCGGATGCGGCCACGCTGGTTTTGGAGTCGAAAAATGTGAATCCCGTTCATTGGGGAGGGGCTTTGGTTGAGTGGCTGTTGTTGGTGGAGGTGGCTGAGCTGAAAATTAATTATGCATCCTTCTGCAGGACAACTCGGAATTTACCGCCCGCTGGTGGATTCCACGGGCTTGGGTTTAGGACATTTAGGATTTCAGGGTTTTGGATGTCGGAAGCTTCATGCTGCTCTCTGGTAGGATATCTGGCTTAGGAAAACCTGTTCTTTATGATAGTCACAACTTTTGGGAATAAGCAATACCGGAAACACCCTACTGGGCTGTATCCCAGCGACGACCTAGCAGGTGACCTACTTCTTGAATCCCTCTGTGCTTCTCTTCACTTTAAGGCCCGTTCAGTCATCCGTTCATCCTTTTTGCATCAGGACTTGTACAATCGCCTGCAGGTCTGAGCATACGGAGGTTCAGCGGAAACCCTGAACCTTCATTGAACCTTGAGCTCCGAATGCTAGCAACTCCAACTTCACAGACCCACACCTTGATCGAGGAGGAAAGACCAGTGACCTGGGATGAGCACACAAGTTTAAGGTTTAGGGTCTAGGTTGGGGTTTACCAGCGTATGGGCTTAGGGAAAGGTACATACTACCCAGAGTAGCAGTAAGCCTGCCAGTCTCACGAACAAGCGGAGGTTCAATATGACGAGACTGTTACTAAGTAGGAACCTGCAGGAACATGGACGCAGTAAGAGCTCAAGCAGATCAGGGAAACCATAAGCCTTTTTTACACAGGCTTGATTGGAGCTCGCCCGGCCAATGTCCCTTACAGCACATCACACTCGTGGCAGCGAGATGCTCAAGATTCAAGGCCAAGTACGCACAATCCTCATGATTTTACGAGCTAATCTGTCGGATACGCTAAACAATAAGCCTAAACCCTAAACCTATCAAGACCAGAACTACATGCGATAAAACCCAACAGTGGTCACCGACAGTCGAAGTGCGGGTTTCGACAGGGGTCTTGGGTGAGGCATGAGGCACGCTCAAGGCTCGGGCTCTGGGATTCTTGGTGAAAAAAACGCGGTGTTCTTGGCAGGGTGGTGTTTCCTTCTTACGGACGGTACCAGGGAACTTTGGATCACTGCCTTAGATACACCGCCACCATGATCTAGTCTTGTCGATTGCTGGGATGAACTATTCGGATTGCTGGGATATAGGGATGCTCGAAGGCTTTTGGGGAGCACGGTTTCGACTTGGTACACTTCTCGATTTGTGCGTGTCACCCTTGCCCAGCGCAGGGGCCATGCCGATCTTCTCTGTATCGCTCCGTTTTTATCGGATGATCCCCGAAGGGTTTAGGGTTTAGCCTGTGGTCTGGTGAACATCAAGACTGCTAACGCGCCAGGCACGCCCCTCAGCACCCACCCTAAACCCTAAACCCTAAACCCTAAACCCTAAACCCTAAACCCTAAACCCTAAATCACAAAAGCAAAGGTAGGGTCTGCCATGGACTTCAAGCTTTCGGCAGTTTAGCCAAGGTTCAGGTTGCAAAGGGTTTGCTGTACAGTTACCCATAGGCCCTATGGGTAACAGGCCCCATAGTAGTTCCTTTTTGTGGCTTAAATTTAGGATGCTATATTAGGCAATCCCAAAAAGGAACTACCATGGGGCCTGTGATACTATGGGTATTACACCAACCCAAAGTGAAAAACACGCACCCTCTCGGGGATTATACAACTCCGGGCCGCCAGCAGATAGAGTTCTGGCACAGAGATGAAGACGCGCGCAGCCCGGATGGTTCGTATGCAGCGGAAGAGACGAAGGACGTTGAGGTTTAGCCTGTGGGTCTAGAGTTTGGTGCTTGGGGCGTTATCAGGCTTGCAGCTCTAAATGAAGCGTTTGGGGTTCAGGGTATAAAGCTCCAGAGTCAAAAGCTAACAGCCGAAAGCCGAGGCCTTCTATCTAGGGGTTGAGGAGAATAGTTGCTCATGGATCCCTAAACCCTAAACCCTAAACCCTAAACCCTAAACCCTAAACCCTAAACCCTAAAACCCTAAACCCTAAACCCTAATGCTTTGGGACTCATTTTTGCTTCGGAGGTTGGTTCCCGGGTCCTCCCCCAGCCCATGCGACACCCACCCGAATCCCCCCCCAATATGAAGACATCGGGGCCCAACACTTAAAATCAATCCAAGTATCGCCAGGGTGACATTTAAGGGGGGTAAGGGCTGAGAACGATCTTAGACCTTCAAAATGACCAGAAGGATAAGGAAATAATCTTTACCCGAAGTCCACTGCGAACCCCTAAACCCTAAAAAAAACAAAACCCTAAACCCTAAACCCAAAGCCTGCCAAGCCCAAACCCATTTCCAATGCTCCCAGCACCTCGATCCAAAAAGAAAGCAAGGCCAGCCCACCGCCAGTGTGGTGAAGTCCTCACCAAACCCGGAAGAGTCTAGGGTTCAGGGGTTTAGGGGCTTACCTATAGCCTCCATTGTAGTTCCTTTTTGGAGCTACCTGTTAGGATCCTTAATATAGAATTGGCTAAACCAAAACAAGGAACTACAATGGACATTATAGGTAGGGTTTACGCCGAATGTGAGGTGTGAAGTCCTCTATTATGGCTTTGCGAGTCGTGGAGAAGACAGGACGGACTTTGCACAGGACAAACACGTTGTTTAGGGTTTAGGGCTTCTTCGGGATTCTAGTAACCCAAGTCTTGGGTTACTAGAATCCCGAAGACGCCCTAAACCCTAAACAACGTATTTGTCCTGTGCAAGTCTGTTGTGTCTCCTTGCTTCAAGATGACCAACAGATCTCGGCGGTCTCCCCCAAGACCGTGTTTGGTCTCTGCTGGGCTGTTAGCTTGGCAGGGGTGTTGTTTCAAACGGCCGAAGCTTTCTTTGCGGTTTTTCAAAAGGCCAAGCCAAGCTTCTGTGCCCTAGGTGTTCAGGGCACCCGCAAACCCTAAGACCCCTAGCAAGGACCCTCTGCAGCCCTTGCGGACAAGTGGCCACCATGTTCCACGCGTTGCAAAAATACCTTCTGCGCTCCACGTAGAAGCGAGCGAAGAACTCGGATGAGTAGATCACCAGCAAGAAGCAGTCGACGACCTTTGGCTTGGCGGCCAAGGTTTAGGGGCTGGGGCCTACCTGGACCCAAGGGTGTGTAGGTAGAACCATAGCGCTTTAATTTTGGGAAGCCGCCGATGTCGTCGTCGCAGCAGCAGCAGCAGCAGCAGGAGGAGTAGTAGTAGTAGTAGTAGTAGTTGTTGTTGTTGTCGTCGTCGTAGTTGTAGTAGTAGTCGTCGTAGTAGTAGTAGTAGTAGTAGTAGTAGTTCGTCGCCGTCGAAAGACGTCGACAGCTGCATCACCCGAGAACTGCCAGTGGCAGCAGGATATCTTGCAACAGACCTCCTCCAAATCCAAAACCCCCCAACAAAAGATAGCACCGCAAAAACATCCTAAACCCTAAACCTTAAACCCTAAACCCTAAACGTCTTCCTGGGGATGGTCCTGCTGATCTCCAAGGCAAGGTATAGTCTTTACAAACACCTCTTTAATATAGAATCGGTTCAACCAGAAAAAGAAACCACAACGGAGACTACAGGCCCTGCTGATTTCCAAGGGAAGGTCTAGTCTTTATAAACTCTGAGCCCCAGCCGCCTGGTGCCAGAGTAAAGCGCTGCTTCGGAAAGGGCAGAGCTCGTAGGACCCGTGGAAGCGCGGAGGGAAGCACCTGGCATCCTGCATTAGCCTGTAGGGTTTCGGGTTTCGGGTTTAGGGTAAGGATGTCATGGTTTAGGGTATATAGGGCTACACAGGGCTTAGGGTTAACAGGGTTAAGAAGTGTAGACCATATAGGGTTTAGGGTTTAGGGTTTAGCGTATAGGTGCCGGGCTTAATGCGTCTTTGGTTGGGTTTGGGTTTGGTCTTGGGGCTTAAACTATGGCAACTGGGGAGTGGGGTGCCGGAGCGCTTTATGCCATAGAGTCTTAGGAAGAGGGCGCCTGCTCAGCTTCGAAGAGAATCAGTCCGAAGTGGAGCATGATGACTACCTGAAATCATGTAGGGTTTGGGTTTCTCTAGGGTTTAGGGTTTAGGGGCTTAAGGTTTAGGGTATATCTCTGCCGCTCACGGGAAAACCAGCGCTTCCAACAACAAAACCAGCCGGCATACGAAGTTCTAAAGTAAATGCCTTGCTAAAAACCAAGGTCGCTGAGCACCCAATATCAGCTCTTCCAATCACTGCACTTGTTCATGTGAGCAGCTCCCATGGTGGTCTCAAAGCATTGGGTGTAGATGACTTTGGCCATTCGAGTTCGCCCCTTGGCTGCTGCAAGGCGGGTTGGAAGTCTTGGGGCGGGCGACGAGCTTGATTTCCTGTTGTGTTTTTCTGCTGCTCATGCTAAAGGGTTTGGGACGACGACAAACTGCTTACCAACATCCGCTAACAGCAGCAGCATCATCACCAGCAACCGCATGGTACTGCAAGCTCTAAATCTGTCGTGCCCACTCTATGTCGCAGCCGCAAATGAGCTCCCTTCCAACGCTGCAAGCACCCACCCTAAACCAAAACCGGACTCTGTGGCTCTTGATGTCCGCCCGCGCCATGGTGGCACCGGGGCCCGGTTTTGACTGGAGGCATCTTTTCTGCTCTGGAGCTCAGGTTGTTACTATTGCTATACGAAGCATGGCGGATCGATGGCACTTTGGTCTGCGACCGGAGACACCGGCACTTTGTGGAAGGATTTATCGGGACGACCGGTCAAAGTCGGGTCAGCGGCAGCAGTACCAGGAGAACCCTGCACCTAAACACTCAAGCCCAAGTCCTTTGCAACAGGGGTGGCAACAGTCCAGTCGTCACACTCATGGTCGGCCGCGGCCAACTTAGGTTTTTAAGGCTTATAGGGGTTAACCATAGTAGACATGTTTGTTGCGGTGATAAGGCTGACTGTGGTGATGATGGCCGTGGTGATGGTGCTGATGATACTTCTGCTGATATACGACAATAACCGTTGCAATGAACATGTCTCCCAACATCCGGTCCCCAAGAGCAAAACCTGAGCGCCGAAGCCGCAAGGAAACTCCATAAACCCTGAACTCCTAGACCCTAAACCCCAACCCTAAACTCCTAGACCCTAAACCCTAAACTCCTAAACCCTAAACTCCTAGACCCTAGACCCTAGACCCTAAACCGTAGACCCTAAACCCTAGACCCTAAACCCTAAACCCCATCGTGTTTCTGCCCGGCTGCTCTCGACCAAACCAGCTGCCCGGCTTCATCCAACCACGGCTTCGCATGGTCGAAGCTGCGATACCGGAGGGTCTCTAAGACCTTGCGGTTTAGGGTTTGGGGTTTAGGATTTAGGGTTTAGGATTTAGGGTTTAGGGTCTCTAAGACCTTGCGGTTTAGAGTTTGGGGCTTAGGGCCCCTAGACCCATTAGAGTTTCGGGATTTGGATTTGGACCTTAGGGTTCAAGAGCTTATATGGGGTTTGGGGTTTAGGGTTTAGGGTTTAGGGCTTCGGGCTTAGGGCTTGAGGTTTAAGGCTTAAGGCTTGGGTTATGGGACTCAATGCGCCTTAAACATCTTAACAGACGAGGCGCCTTATCATCTAGGGACTTTTATAACAAGGATGGGGGTTCCTGATTTCTGAGACTTCCGCCGTTCATCCTGGCATGGGGCTTCAAAGGGATTGGGGCTTAGGGTTTAGCTTGAACACATGCCATAGGTATTGTGTACCAAGCACATCAAGGGAAAGTCGGCTTGCCGCACCCTAGCTGCTGCCCCCGTGCCACCGAGACAAACCGAGATCCCGAAACCATGACACTTACTGGTTACGGACTGGTCGTATGGACCTTCCCGGTTTAGGGCTTCCGATGCAATGCCCAGAAAGCACAACACTTTCCCGCAAGAGCCGACCAAACTCTAAACCCGCCCTAAACCACATGGTATCCAGCCGAACTCAACATACCGCCAGGCTGCCGCGAGCGTCTGATCCAAATGCTCCTACTGGCGGCGAAAGGTATGCCCTAAACCCCTGGCCCTAAACCCTAAATATTTTTAGGGTTTAGGGTTGAGGGTGTTTTAAATGCCCAAGTTATACTTATACTCATGTTTTTGCTTGGGGTTTAAGCGTTTGCAGGGTCGGGGTGTAGGGTTGTTCAGGCGGCTCGGGGCGTACAATAACCGACGACTCATGTGGTTGACTTTGCTCAGTTTAGGCTTGGTGCTCAGTTTAGTTTTTTCCTTCTGCAGACAGATTTACGTCCGGAGTTTAGGTTTAGAGTTTAGGTTGTAGAGGTTTAGGAATTCGGGCTCCTTGGGATCAAAGTCTTGTGGGTTTCGGGAAACGCAGGCCTCAGAATGTCAAGCAACAGACAAGCAATTTCGATGTCAACGAAGGCCAACATGTATGTGTTTGGACCCAGTAGGCCTATCTAAACAGATCAAAGCTCTTCACGACGGCTTGCAAGATCCCAGAGAACCCATGTAGAACACGGAAACAGAAGTCTTCCACAACTCTAAAGTTAAAGCCGAAACTCCTAACTGAACCCCATACCCCACACCCTTTATCCCTAAGCCCTTTTCCCCTAAACCCCTAAAGCCTTCGCCCCTAAACCCTGAACCCGAAACTGCCAAACCAGTCCTCCCGAGCATCATCTCGTGGACGGCCCGAAGGCGAGAGGCTCAAGGAAGGGAGGGCGCGGCTCATGTTTAGGGTTTTTAGGGTTTACGGTTTAGGGTTCAGGGTGTGCCGAATGCATGGAGGATCGGATCTACAACCCTAAACCTTGCTAAACCCTAAACCCTAAACCGAATGCATGGAGGATAGGATCTATAACCCTAAACCTTGCTGAACCCTATAACCCTAAATCGAAAGCATGGAGGACAGTTTAGGGGTTTAGGAGGTTAGGGTTTAGGGCTGAGGGGTTATGGGGTTCAGGGTGTAGGGGTTTGGGGTTTGGGGGTTCAGGGTTTGGGTTTAGGGTTTGGGGTTGCTCAATGACGATTCTCCCATTGTACTTAGCTCTAAGGGAAGCTCCTGTCGTTTCAGCTCAAGGCCCGGAGCTGCAAGATCGAACAGTCCCGAGTCCTATGGACCAGTCTGGACAACAGCCCCACCCCGCTTCAGGGTTTTCGACTCACACACTCGCACAAGGCAGGCATGGCAATGATTCCGCTTCAGGGTTTTAGGGGTTTGAGGGGTTTAAGGGTTTAGGGGTTTTAGGGTTTTTAGGGTTTCGGACACGGTTCACTTTGCACCTGTATGTAGAAGTGAAGACTGCTGGCCCGATGGTACTTCACTGCCACAACAGCCTAAGAATCTCAGAGCCTTCACGAAAAATCCTGCTACGCTGCTACTCCAATGTCGACCCACGGCTATGATTGTTGACGTCGTCATGGCGAGCAACATGATGATGCCTGCGGTGGGGCCTCGGATGATCACTCCTCATCACAATCATCATCATCACCATCATCATCATCATCACCATCATCATCATCACCTCCGTCACTATCATCCTTCCCGCCTTCAGGAACACCGTCGCCGTCATCGACATCATCTTCAGCCCCATCCCTCCTCATAAAACTCTGAATATTGACGCTCTCAGCCTCAAGATAAAAGAGCACTGCTGATGGACGACAGCCTGCATTATCTTCAGTTCCCCACCCTGAGCAATTGCAAGAAATCTTGGGACACTCACTAAGCCCTGTGCCCGGAAGCCTAAACCCTAAGATCAGCAGTGCTAGGACCATCTAGGACCCTAGTTAAAGCCTAAACCCTGCCGACCGAGGGCTGTGCGCTAGCTGCCGTCCGATATCTCTGACCTCTTCTCTCCGGGAGGCGTTCACTTATTTCAGGCATTTTCTGAAGTAGATCAAGGGTTCCAAAAACATGGTTCTTTCGAAACTTTCGAGCTTCCTATAATTAGTATAAGGATTCCTGGAAAGGTTCCAAAGGCTTGGGGGCTGTGGCTTTGGAGGCTTCGGGTTTAGCGTGTAACGGTTCTTGGAAGTTTAAGAAGTTAAAAGGTGAGTAGTAAGGTACTGTCCTCCAGTGGTGCAGCCCTGCTCCCTGAACCCTAAACCCTAAACCCTAAACCCTAACCCTAGACCTTGGCTACCCAACAGTAAAGTAAGCTTCGAGCTTGCACCTGACCTATAGTCTCCATTGTAGTTCCCTTTTTTTGGTTTAACCAATTATGTATTAAGGATTTTATAAGGTATCCCCAAAAAGGAACTACAATGGAGACTATAGGTACCACACGATGAACCTTTCGACGCTCATGCGCAGCACCAAGGCGCCGTTTGGAAGACTCTTGTCTCCCCTGTCGCAAATCTACTCGGAGGTGCGACAGTTATAAGGGTACCTTAACCTACCAAAACCTACTTTTTTGTAGGTTCTTATTATAAACCCTAATATGGAATCTATAGGGACCCTACAAAAAATAGGTTTTGGTAGGTTAAGGTATAGCTCAAGGCTGCAGCTTCCTGGCTCGAGGTTTCCTGTCCAGAACTGGGGAAGGGATTTTGGGTTACATGGGAGATCTACGCCCAACAAAGGTTAAAGGCTACATCCTCTAGTGCTAAGCATAAGCAAAGGCCTAAGAGGCCGAATACAGAGGTCTGAATAAGTAGCCAAGGCCCCTTTACGGTCCCACTTTCGTCGTTATACTGATTATGTTGCACACCCGCACCCGACGCTAATTGTGAAGACACCCTTGTCCCGTAGATCTTTTAGACCCCTATAATCGACGCCGAGAAAACACTGAAAAACACCTAAGAACAGCGCATGAAACCACGTGGAACCTCAAACTTACCTTTAACCTTAAACCCTAAACTCCAAAAAACCTAGGAAACCCACCCAGACCCTTAAAGCACCCCTACAGATCCCTTAAAGAACCCCTGCAGATCCCTTAAAGAACCCCTATAGATCCCTTAAAGAACCTCTACAGATCCCTTAATGAACCCCTGCAGATCCCTTAAAGAACCCCTACAGATCCCTTTAAAAGAACTCCTCGTATGCTCAGGGGTCTGCGAAGTTGGGATTCGAGCTTTGGAGACTTGAAGATTCGGGTTTTAAGGGCCTTTTTGCTCTTAAAGGGTTTAGGCGGTTTAGGGTTTAAAGGGCTTTCTTAAACGGTTTAAGGGCCTTTTTTATTCTTAAAGGGCTTAGGGTTTACGGGCCTTTTTTAAAGGGTTTAGGGTTTAAGGGCTTTTTCAAAGGGTTCAGGATTTAAGGGCTTTTTTAAAAGGGTTTAGGGGGCTTTGGGTTGAAAGATCTAGGGCTTGGGGCTTCAAGGCTTAAGGCGGTTTAGGGTTTAGGGTTTGGGATTTAGGTTGTAGGGTTTGGGGTTCTTGAAACGGTGAGTTGTTTTTGTTTTGGGGGGTTTTACCATCCATATCAAATAGATCTTGCCAGGGCTGCTTACGCGAATAAAAACACCGGCTTAAGGCGGCAGTTCTTAAAACAGAGAGTTTATCGTCATCAACAAGTCCAGCCCAAACTGACTCCAGCCCACTTCTTCCGTCCACGAGTGCAGAGGCCACTGTGACTGCGGGAACTCCAGAGATGTCTAGGCTTCCAGGATCGTTTAGGGTTCCGGTTTAGCGTTGGGGTTGGGGGCTGACCGTAGGGTTTAGGACGTACGAACGTAATGAAGTTGGCGGGCATTTGATCAGAATACTCGCCTCCGTGCCGGAACATCCCATGCTGATACTGACACAAGCCTATGATAATACTGCCACTCCTTCTGCCTGAGCTGCTACGAACATTTAACCAATTTAACCCTGTCCCATACATACATTCGCCAATCAAATTATCATTTCACGGGAGTTTTCTCAAACCCAGTAACAGCCGTTTACGGCAACCATCCTTCTCCCACCCTCCCGCACTGATCTAGGCGGCGGACGCCCTGTAGCTCCTCTTCCGTCACCGATTCCCTCTCGACACGATCCGGCTCCTGACATTCGCTCCACAATCTCCGGGCAGTGTATGTGAAGTGCGAAGTTTTCAAACTTCTGGTCTGTCTCGAGATCCCAAAAGACTACATTATTCTCCATAAAAGAACCTAGAATGAAAACGGGTCCTGGTTTAAAGAACAACCCCCCAACCCCCTTGCATATCTGGCTTAAACTATGCGGGCTTTGTTGGGCTTGCGGGCCCTCGATGATCCCGATGAGCGATTGTAACGAATTCTTGCTCATGTTGTGAAGACGTGTAGGGTTTAGCGCCAGTTTAGGGTACGCGCCTTGTCCGGCACTAGAGTCACTAGAAAAGAAGTGGATTATTCTGAGTCTGGTCCTAAGCTGTTGTCACAACAGGTACCTCAACGGCGTCGGTGGTACCAGGAAAAATCGAGTGGCAGGAGTAGCGAATATTCCTCACAACGAAATCCTTTACGAACACCTCGCGGCTAAATGACAAGTAACCCCAGAAGCCACTTAGTGAGAAGTTGTAGGAAGTCTTGCCTTGAGCACAAATTCCCTAACACCCAACTCCCAAACACTGACCATCGCAGAAACCTTTCGTGTCATCCGCCCGCCTCGTCCATGCGCTCGTGCCTGCCCGATGTCAGTTCAACTGTAGCAGGGCTTGGGGTTTAGGGTAAGCCCCTAAATTCCATTATTCTCATGACTGCTGTGCAGGTAATGTTCAATCGACTTCCAGGACTTCAACCCCCAGGAAAACGGAAACATAGAAGGCCCAAATGGGGCCTTGAACCCCAAACGCTCAGAACCGTAGCGATTGTGACTGAATTATAACCTCTATGACCCTTTACATAACCCTTTACGTTTTTATATGCAAACCCTTCTATAACCGCTTATACAACCCTTTATGGCAACCATATGTTAACCGTTTCATAACCTCTACAATCTCTATAAGTCATTAGCTAACCACCGGTCCATTGAAGCATGAAGTTGCTGTACGCCACTCGACTTTGTCGATTTTGCTCAGCATCAACAACTTAGCGCGCAAGATCACCGAGTGGACAAAGAAGGCCCTGCCAGGCTTCTAGGGATCGTGACTTCGGGTTGAAGCTCATGGGATGCAGGATACCGATGTGCATCATTGTGGCTTACGAGAACACGCTGAAAGCATGGATACTCAAGATGGAAACCTGACCCGAACAAACCCTCGCAACCCTAGACAGGGAACCTTCAGAAAGCAACACCCCAGTTAGCTCGGAGCGGGCACTAAGCCTAGACTCTATCAAAAAATCTATAAGACCCCATAAACCCCCTAAAACCTGCAACAACTGTTCAAAAAGCGCACAAACCCTACCGAAAAAAAAACATGCCCAAACTCACAGGCCCTTAAGGAACTCACTCGAAGGGATCTGGGGGTCCCAGCGCATCCTCACGTCCAGCCGCTGCCTCACAGGTTGCGGCTTACGGTCTAGTTGCTGTAAGGGCTCGGGGGACGTTTAGGCTTTAAGTCTGGAGTTAAAGGTCTTGGATTGCGGGTTCAGGGACTTAGGTGTAAGGGCTTTTTGTTGAGCAGCCGTAGAGGTTAGGGCTTTAAGGGCATAAAAGTAAACCCTGAACCCCTCGACCCTTAAACCCTGCACCCCTAAACCCTTACCACTAAACCCCTAGACCCTAAACCCTAGACCCCTATACCCCAAACCCTAACCCCTAAACCACAACCTTAAACCCTTAAACCCCTAAGCCATGGGTTTGGGGCGTGGGGGGTTTGGGGCTCGGGGGTCTTAGGCTTCAGGTTCTTTGGTTTGGGGCTTTGGGCTTGCGGCTTAAAGCTTGTTTTTTTTTTTTTTTTTT
>CAJNDV010019147.1:8205-67353 GCA_905221635.1 Symbiodinium sp. CCMP2456 | reverse complement strand
ATTGCTATTGCTATTGCTATTGCTATTGCTATTGCTATAGCTATTGCTATTGCTATTGCTATTGCTATTGCTATTGCTATTGCTATTGCTATTGCTATTGCTATTGCTATTGCTATTGCTATTGCTATTGCTACTGCTACTACTCCTACTACTACCTATCGAGTCGTCTGTGAAGACAAGTTGTAACGCATTTAAGCAAATGGAGGATGGGTCGGTTTGTTCGGCCCAGCTGCACTCGTCTTGACTCTTGTTCAGCTGCTTTGCCGATTGTCGCGCCTGGCATCAATCATACCGATGCATCGCATCTACAAACAGTTCGTGCCGTCCGTGATGGCCTCGGCTTGTGCTGTTGACGACAACTCCTCCGCGGCTTTCAACTTCTCGGACCTCAACAGCGTCATCATGTTCCATGGTCCAGAATAGCTGCCAGCAGTTCTGCCAGGCAAGAGTGCTCTGTCTGTGCTCAGTTTCTATAAACACGCGCCATGCACTGAACGAATTGGCCAGACAAGGAACGCATAGCTCTCCAACCCAATCAGTCAAGGCCGAAGCATCTTTTCACCATGCGACTTGGCATCGTCCAAGTTCTTCTGCAACTTCTGCATGTTCTTTTGGAGAGCCTGCACATGAGTTGATCTAGGTGCTGCTGCAAAAATGGTTGAGATTTCGCCCAGCTGGTGCATGCAAGAAGAAAAGTGGAAACTCTAGTGCTGGGCATTGCTGGTGTCTTCACCGGGATGCGTGTCAGTAAGGAATTCGGTCCCACTCTATCTCCAACACACAAACGTTCAACCCATAGCCCAACAAACAGGCTCCATGGTCACTCGCTGTCATGCCGGGCGAGAAGCCGAATTTCGGCAGAGCTGAGCTTTCCCATGTATTAGCACTGATAGCTTTGCAGGGAGGCTGCACTCAGCGCGGAAGGTTTGCCCTGAATGTGTGTGGATCACCGACAATGACAAGCGGTCTCGAACTAAGGGAAGCATAAGACCCTCCTACATGGAGTCAGCTGTGCAGTTTTCGATCCGGTTCGCAAACTGACTGAGACACCCAACCGATGAGGCAGGAGTGATAAATAGAGTGTTCAGGAAATCTCCTGCAGCAGGGCTTCTTGAAAGTTGGGATGCTGCTTGCGACTTGCATCCTGGCTCACGACATGTCTTGCTCACTTGCTCTGAATTAAACCCATGTCCTGACAGCTCGGCCTAGGGCCCTAGAGCTGAGGGCAGACGTGCAGCTTGTGGCAGAAATGGAACAACTCGGTGAAACCAAAGGAATCTAGCACACTCACCATTTCATGCAAGCCCCAGCTATCGCATGCGGTGATGTGCCATCTCAGGCAAACTCCATGCAGCCATGGCCGCCTGAGCTTCGGTGGATAAGATGAGCACGGCAAGACCGTGTTGCAGGCCATGCCCTCCACGGCACAAACATGCACAGGACATGGGCGTGCCAAGCTCTCTTGTCTGTCCGCTGCCAAGCTGGAAAGAAGGAATTCGCACGGTTTTTCGCAGGGGCTAGACACGTAGCTGACTCGCTCAAAGCTAGAGATTACTTTGCATGCATCCCAGCGTTGGAGCTGCATGCTTTCACGCTATTCGTGCTTTGTTTCAAACGAAGACGAATCTCAAGAGGCACTCAAACAAGTGAAACTCATCTTAAGCCCAGGCATGTTGCCGGACAATTGCCTCATCCCGGAGGGTGTGAAGCCCGGCATATTTCGTCGGCGTTATGGCAGCTGAGGACAACATTAACATTATTTGTCACTACCATGTTTAATACGGACGTAGACCTCTCGAACACATACTGGACATGAGAGGCATGACATGATGTGACTTGCACGACTGAAAATTCTGCACGGGGTCACTTGCTCTCGAAAAGATGGCCGACATCCTTGATAGTGACACTGCCCAAACCGAGGACAACGAGAAGCAGGAAGGCCAACCTGAGGAAGAAGGCTGCTCCATGATTCAGTGGAATTCAAACTTCGAGTAGGAAGGCTGGGTCCTTCTGGGTCAGGAAATAATGACTTCAGTTTTTCATGTCCGTGTGGCTCTACTCGGTTAGATTCGATGCACTTCCCCTCCAAGTCTTGTTGCGATGCCGGCCGGTACACGAACCGACGAAGTCTGGTTGTACTCTGCCTTCCATTTCCCACCCCCCTTTCGCCAGCAATCCCAGGGCTCTCCAAGACTGCGGTGACTGCACCACGATGGCTTGAATACATGCGCACAAATGTGCAAAGTGATGAACGTCTCATGGGGGGCGACGGTAGTCTGAGATGTCCCCACAGTTGCGTCCAGCCGTACCTGAACTCTCGGTGGGTGTGCGATGAAGTCCCGAATAGTCTGCCCACTTCCGGCGGTTTGTGTTTCCTGTGAACCCGACATGTCCAAGGAAGGGGAGGGGGGAGGTCGGCAAGCGCAGTCCCGTTCGGACACCGTGTCGCTGCGCGTGCTGCGGGTGACGAATTTGAAATCTGCGATGCGGGTATGTCTTTAGGTACTCTTTCATGCTTAGAGGCTCCACGTCTTGCTTCTTGTTCTCGTCCAGGCGCTGCCCACTAACCTCTGCAACAGGTGTTATGCTTCCGGCAGGCTACGAATTCACGATCTACTCGGCCCAGTTGTTGTCAGGCTGCCCAATCTGCTCCGAATACGCTGTACTGTACAGCTACAGTATTGTGGAGCCATTCCGCACCTGCTCGGCCAGGACGAAAAGCGCCTTCCCACCATCCAGCGCAGGCAAAGGCAAAGCATTGATGAAAGCCTGGACAATTGATCATCCGAGATCCAAAACTCAGCAGTAGAATCGTTTGGGGTGGCTGCTGACGTGACGGCTGATTCTCAAGAGGTCTCATGTTGGCTGCCTGTACTATACGGATGCTCGTACATCAAACTGTCACTTTGCCTGGCACATGGTGGATGTGAAACGACTTAGCTCGGAACCAAGTTCAGATTCACAGTTACCTTGGTGGGTTGATCACTTGCCGGCAACTGATGCACCGACACCCAGCATGAAACCAGAGGAGTGGTATTGTCGCTCTTTCCTACAAAACTCTACCCCTCTTGCCGGGTCACAAAGAAGATGAAGATCCCAAGCAAGCCTTCGGCAGCCATCAGATCCTCGCCCTGCTTTACGATGCCAACCGGGCCTGTCACGGATGGTGCGGTGGCGAGCAGGTTCTGCAACAGCAACTCGACTCCCCCAGCCTACCATTTCTCCAGGCCCCATGCCTGTAAAGAGTCCTGCATCTTCAAAGATGGTCTGAGTCTGAGGCAGATAGGCAGAGAGAGTACTTCAGGGAGGTCCTTCGAGAGCTTTGACCTGTTCATCCAGAAGCTTGGTGAGTACATCCTTCGCTGCAATTTGCGCTTGCATCAAGAGTACTCTGCAGTGCTACAGCACTGCCACTTCAAGCATTTTCTCCTCTACCCACATAGTCACATACTGACAGTTGCGTGGTCTTGGGCTTGTGACGGCTTGTCTCGGCTACGAGCTAAGTCGGCAGCAGAGCCTTGAGCCCCAGTCTGACGCCTTGCACCTACCTGGAGGCCGAGAATTTCGGAGGCAAGGATCTGTCGCCACACCTGCGGCTTCCTTAGCGCAGGCGCGTACCACCCTGCTAGTTGCTAGCAATCACCGTTCCAGTTCCATGTTTCCCTGGCGAGACTTTAGACACGCTTCTTGGCCAAGCCTCCGAGAAGCCTTCCGCTTTAGCCAGGACCCGCTGCGAGTTGGTTTCGATCATCACGCCAAGCCTTTGCAACCTGGCACCACACACGTCGGCCTCAGCTCAGCTTAGCTCCAAATGCGGCCGTGGAGCCCGGTGTTCGGGTCGGTGATGGTGTTTGCAGTCAGGAGGACCTCCTCAGTGCCCCGTTGTACGAGCATCTCGACGGGCCTGCAGACACACTCTGATGGAGTAAAAGATCCATCCAAAAGCACACAACAGCCGGAAGGAAAGTGAAACGATCCGAGTTATAAGTCCATGCAGTGTCTCCGTCCGCATGCAGAATCGGTTGATGACTCAGCCCGTTTGCGCTGTAGCGCTCATGCGGCCCATCGGCATTTCGAATTTTATGCTGAAGCTTCGGCGAACAGAAGGAAAAATGGAGCACAGACCAATCTGCTTTGCAGAAGCGAAATGTCACGGCTTGACCTGCAGTCGCGACCCGGCTCGAGGGTGAAAGCGTACTTGCAAAACAGCAGACCCGACATGCCGGCAACTTCATCTTTTCAAAAAGCTTGCTGCGATGCCTTCCGGCAGGAAGCTGGTTAATGAAAGCCACCGTCTGACCTGAGCGGCTAGGAACAGTGTGACAGGAACTCCTCACACGGCACCGTGCGGGCCTAGTCGTCTGAGAGCACTGCGTACCTCGGCCCCGGAGAAGTTCAGGTCTAAACCTGCGTGGACTACTGCAGGGCCATCACTCCTGAGTCTGAGAGACAAGTCAGAGAAATTGCACATTTCCTGGCGGCGCCTCCAATGCGAAGCAACACGTCAGCAGCTTTCAAGCCGGTTCGTGCAAATGCTTCGTCATCCACAGCCTCACGGGTCGAGTCGGCCGCACAGTTCAACATGATACGTTGCAGCACTCAGAATTGGACTGAGAAGCAGGTCGCAGGATGCAGTAACCGCGTTCAAGAAATCTTGTCGCGAAACATGGAAATCCATCATCTGTTACGCACTGGCTGACATGCTGCCGGGCCGCTGAGATGCGGATACCGGGAAGCAAGTCCTTCGTCGGAACTCCAGCTACCAGGGCGCCAGCTAGCAGAGAAGACCAAGCCTGAGGAAGGGATGGCATCAAGGGTACACCCGCTTGGCCGGGCAGTTGCATTCCGAGGGCTCACGGAACGCTCTGAGACGGCCAAGTTGCGACGGCAACATTGGCCAGAACACCACCGGCAAGCACCCAAATCCGCTCTGCCGTCGATCGTGCGTCAAATTCAGTGACCTGAAGCTGCACATTCAACGGCACCTGTGTCTTTCCGTTCGACTTGCATTGTTGTACAACGAAGGACGATCGAAAAGGAGCGGCAAACATAAGGACGTAAGTCCTAGCCAATCGCAGTCTTGCAGCCGCGGCCAAAGCGTCCAAACATTTTTATTGACTTTTGTCTTGCATCATTTAGTTTCCCTTGATGCCGCACTGCTTAATTTCTGACCTTCCGGGTACGAGAGCAGAAGCCGTGGCCTCCCGAGGGGGTGAAGCATCCAAAAAGACTATTTTAAACTATAAAAGCAGCTGTTTCGAAAACATCAAAAACAAACTATTTAAGGGATCAAAAAACCTATTCCGCAGATACAAAGGAGGCAAGCTAATTTGATCAGAAAGTTATTTCAGGGATCAACAACAAAACTAGTCCTATTTTGCAAGCAAAGTAAAGAGGAGGCATTCCAGGTGGAGGGCTTGCCCTCCGTTTGCTTCCGGAATCCCGCCAGTGCATAGGGAAAAACATTTTGTCAGTCCAACAGAACCTGCGAGAACTCGGGGTATAAATCCTTCTGGCCGTGTGTGAAGGGGCGAGCCTCTTGGCTCTGGTCCGGAAAGCATTCCGGCCGAGCCCGGGTGTGCGTGTGTGTGTGTGTGTGTTTGTCTTTTTGCTGGCATATATTTCTCAAACACGCCCCCTCATTTGGCGATTTCGGCTCATCATATATCTTAAACACGTTGGCCGGGTCATCCTCTATCTTCAACATGCCGCGGCACTTGGCGATTCCGATTCATCCTTTGTCTTAAACCCGGCTCCTCATTTGCCGATTCCGGTTCATCGTATATCTTAAACACGCCCCCTCATCTGGTGAGTCCAGTTCATCATATAGATAGATATGAATATATATATATATATATATATATTAAACACGCTCCCTCATATATCTTAAACATGCCCCCTCATTCAGCAGCAGGCTCAATGACTCACTCGGCTGGAACCCAGCACCATGTCTTGCCTGGGTGAGTCCTGAGCCGACGAACTCTCTCCACGACTGCATCTAGCCCTGCAGGTCGGCAACGCATCGATGGACTGACGTCCTGTCATCTGAAAAGAGAACAGGACTTCGGGAAACTGCGAGGCGCCCAAAAGTCGCCTTGGAGCAAAGCCGGGACACCCGACAGGAAACCCACCTGGTGTGACTAGCCCACATGCCCTTAAGAGTTCGAAGAGTTCCCGCCGGAGACCCACAGCATTGCATCAGGACCCAAGCCGTTTCCAGTCCGTGGAGTCAAACGCTTTCTGGAAATCAAGCGAAATCCGACGCAGCGGTCCTCTCCTCCCCAATGCCCAGGGAGGAGAGTTGAGTCTCTCGGTCGTGGCCTTTGAGGCCACCGCATTGCATGGTGCCCAATATGCCACGCGGGAGATGCTTGACTGCTTCCCTGGAGCGAACTCGCGCCCAAGCCCGGCACATGATGCTACCAACCGAAATCGGCCGGGTTCTCAAAGTGTCAGTGATACCAGTGCGGGTGTCTTTAGGAATGAAGCACAAATGCGCCCGAAGGCCCGACGGCCAGTTCAACACACTGAGGCACTTCCACTTCCACGAACCGATTCCAAGCGGCGTCTGGCAACTGAAGCAGGGACTGGGCTTCCCTCGGCGGTGCGACTTAGCATCATTGCAGAAGTAACCCACCTAAGTCAGACAGGTCTCGGCACCACTGGACCAGGCACGCCACAAGTCTGAGGCATTGTGGGCCTGCAGAATTGCGTCCCACTCCTCCTGAGGGAGAGCGCGCCGGCCCCATACCGACAAAGCGTCGCTGGCAAGTTCCGCCAAAGGATTGGCGACGCGATTGGGCTTCCTGAACCCCGAAGCAGCAGCGTTATGGCTATTATGGCCAACACGAAGAGAGAGGAGGGCTCCGTAGTGGTCAAAAAGCGGGGAAACCACCTCAAGCTCACTGGTGGAAAGGCTCCCTGAAACCCACATCGAGTCAGTGGGGGTGCGGCTAGTCAGGTGGCGACTCGTCGCGACAAGTCGCGCTCCCATTCCCAACAATGCATCCGGCAGGGCGCCTGTGCGCGGGTTCATGTTAAAGTCCCCTGCCAACACCACGGTCGGTCTACTCAGGCAGGACGTCTAGCCCAGGCCCCGACCCACGGTAGGCCGCCACAAGGGTGAGCGGAACCGAGGCTCCGTGCAAACTGGCTCCCGGCACTTGGTCCTGTACCAGATTGCATTGCTGGACCTTGGCACAACTGTCAGAGGCTGCTGAGCGACGCTGGCCATGCCACCGTTTCCACCCTGTTCCACGGTTAATCATACACGGCATTTGGTTTCTATTGACTCCCGTCTCCTCAAGCAACGCAAAGTCGGACAACACTGACAGCAGAGCATCACGGTGTCGCATCCCTCTAAGGCCACGATGCACAGCTGACTGAGCAGCTGCAGGCACCATTTCAAGCACGCGGGCTTCCTCCGTAAGAAGGGCCCCGCTGCCCCTTCAGCTCTTCAGAGGCGGGTTTGCCTTTCCGTTTCCTGCTGGTTGCCTTGGCTTGCTTCTTAGCCTGAGCACTCCACTCTGCCCACTCGGCCTTGTGAACCCTGACAACGGGAGAAGCCTCGCTCTTTGCTGCCGCACAGCGTGCAGTCGGAAGTTGAACGCGGGAAACTAGCTGATGACACTTACAGCACGCATGGTAAGGCTTCACATACGTGTGTCCGAGCTTGCTCGAGTACTGCCGAAACCTCACTGGCTCAAAGCCAACCTGATGCATGCCTTTCCATGAAGACTTTTCTAGAGTGTAAACAGCTCCTGCCATCTGTCCTGAACCGCGCACTGCACACTGTGGAGCCGGAGGGCCAAAGCTTGCTTGTGTCCTCTGGGGAGGAGCTCACAAGATTCCGTCCGTGAATCTGTAAGACATCGAAGCCTCTCCGTGCTTGACACTGAAGTCACAACCCGGAACAGGGCACTTCCACCAGACTTGACTATCAGAAGGCGGGACGGCCGGAACAGCAGGCAGACCACACGGAGTCTTTTGAGCGAGCTCCTCAGCTGAGAGCATCTGGGCCGCTGATTGTGCCTGGCCTCTTCGCAGGCTTGCTTAGCCACCGAGGCAGCGACCTTGAGCCAACCCGCACAGGGAGGCTCTACGCTTCGCAGTGGGCCTAGTCTCCTCAGCAAAAGCCTTAGGACACGTCTCGCTGTGGTGCTCTGAACGTCCACCTCTGCAAGGGGTTACCATGCTTGGAGCTGGGGTCTTCGGCTCAAAGAACCCTGTGTGCACCGCGCCACTTGGCAGAGTTGAACTGACGCCACGCATGCTCCCACCACACCGTCATGAAGAGGGCCTTCCCATTGAAGAAACTCCAAAAAAAGACGCGGCCCTCCGTGGCTTTATGGTCCTGCCACTTCCGCTTGTGGCGGATAACATGCCACCGAGATCGCGACAGACGCCTCAGTGGCGGTCTGGACGCCTGTGTCTCAGGCTGCTGTGCTGTACCGCTTGCTGGGCCTGGGAGTGGAGCAAAGGGAGGGAGAGCGCGCCCACCTGGCTGCCACACGGACCCTTGAAGTCGCAGCAGAGACCAAACTGGGGTCCGTTTGGGAGTGCAAGACGGCGGAGAAAAAATGAAGGTTTAGGTTTGATGGTTTTAGAAGATCTTTCTTTATGCCTACGTCTGCTGCAGAGAATGCATGGGCCTAAGTAACTAGATTTTTGATAAGGCAAGTACACTTGTAATTAGTTAGGATCCTTAGTATGGGACTAGCTTTTCGTCGTTCTTTCTTTCTTGCTTCACTCGGTGTTGTTCGTACTTTCCTTCTTACATATTCCTGTCTTTCCGCGTTCTTTCTCTCTGCGTGGAATTGTTGTCTCTTTCCGTCTTTATTTATTTCTTTAGTTATGTGTTTATGTTGTCTTGCTTTCAAAAAGTCATATTTGCTTGATTACGTGCTTATTTCGCTGTTTGTTCTTTTGTTGTCTTTCCTACGTTACGTCGCTAATTCGTTTTGGCTTTCTTTGTCTCTGCGCTGGATTGCTGTCCTTCTTTCTGTGTTTCTGTTTGTTGCTCGTTAGTTCTTTCATTATTTATTTTTGTACTTGTGTATTCATGTTTTCATTTCTTTATTTATTGATGTCTTTCTTTAGTTCTCTTTTTTGTTCTTTAGTTAGTTCTTTATGTCTCTCTTCATTTATCTATCTATCTATTTCTGTCGTTATCTATTTCGCTATTTCTTTATTGTTTTCGTTATTTCGTTCGTTATTTCTTTACTTGTGTCTGTACTTCTTACTTTCTGTATTTATTCCTTTGTTGTGTTAGTTCTTTCTTTTGTTGTTTCTTTAGTTCGTTCTTTCTGTCTCCATGTCTTTCTGTTGTTTATGCATGTCTTTCGTTCTTTCTTGGTGTCCTTATCTATGTCGTTCTTTCGTTGTTTCTTTGTTTCTTTCGTTCGTTCGTTCGTTCGTTCTGTCTTTATGTATTTCTGTCTTTATTTCTTTACTTATTGATTTATTTCGTTCTCTCTTTATTTCTTTATTTATACCTTTCTTTACTTCTTCCTGTATTCATTTGTGTCTTTCTTTGTTTCTGTATGTATTTCTTTATTTCGTCATTTCTTTCTTTCTTTCTTTATGTATTTACTTCTTTCTTTCTGTATTTCTGTATTTCTTTATTTCTTTATTTCTGTCTTTGCTTCTTTCGTTGTTTCTGCCCGTCCTCCTTTCAAGCTTGGAGTAGTTTTTTGGGATCCCTATCACAGGTGTCTATGCTTTGTGTTGTTCCGTTGTCTTTTGCCTTGTATTCTGCTTATCAAATAGGAAAGATTGCTGATCCCTTGAATAGTTGTTTTTGACCTCTTAAACAGTTTTTGTTGAACCCCTATCCCCTCCCGAAGACGCTTTTCATACAGCATGTGGATTCGAAGCACGCGCTCTGCATCCAAAGAAATACCACTAGCAGCATATAGCCAAATCCTTACAAAGGCGATCTCATTAGACGCGTCTGTGTCCAAAAACTGCATCAAGTCGGGTATGAAAATCATCTACGCCCACCCTGAAGTTCCGTACTGCAAATCGCCAACAGTGCATGCTCGTCTTGCTTTACGCCCGGCAAGCTTGCAGGGTTGCCACTCCTTCGAAAGGGTTTGAGCTTGATTTGGGTTTATGGTGGAGGATGGTGCCGCCACGAATCGGAAGAAGCGAATCATATCCTGTGCTCTGCGATTTGGATCGGGGGCCGAATTGGATCGGGGGCCGAATGGGGAATCGGATCCCAATGCCCTAAGCCCGAAACGAAACCCTAAAGCAAAGGAAGCCAAGCCGGCCAAGCCCTAACCTCCAAGCCCGAAAGCACAGCTAATCCCCGAGGCCGAAACCCTAAAGGCGCCGCCCAACCCGAAGGCCCAAGCCCGAAGTTGTACAAACCCGGAACCAGTCCATTCGCCCAAAACCCTTCAAAGCCCCATCCGAGAATCCTGAACCCAACCCCAAACCCTAAGCCAGAAACCAAGCCTGAATCCTACATAAGGGCTTGAACATGCCTGATCCCTAAACGAAACCCCGAAGTCTAAGCCCGAAACAACCCTAGAGCCTAAACAGCCCCTAAAGCCGCCTGCGCAAGGCGAGACTGATATACAAGTCTAGTTTAACCGAAACACTACGGCCGAAACCCCCAAATCATATGCCCAATGCCCTAAACCCGAAACGAAACCGCAAAGCAAAGGAAACGTCAGAGAAGCCTAAACCCCAAACTCACTAACCTGATTGCAGTAACATCCCTCAACCCTAAACCCTAAACCCGAACCATTACAAGGATCGACGACAGCCACCCCGAGTCTCAATTGATGGTCTCTGCGCGGGAAGCACGGCTAGAGCCCGAGGCCGAAACCCTAAAGGCGCCGCCAAACCCGAAGGCCCAAACCCGTGAATCGACAAAGGGTTTAGGGTTTAGGGTTTAGGGTTTAGGGTTTAGGGTTTAGGGCACCTCAGAACCCACAAGCCGTGAATTTTGGAGCCTGGAGCCACTGGTGCAAATAACTGGCTAGGAATCGCACCATGCGGCCATCTTCAAGCTTCACGGTCTTCGCATCCTCAAATCTGACCTTGGCAAATGATCCCAAGAGTTTAGTGCAAACCCCCACCAGAAAAGCACACGCAATCTGATTCGAGGAGCATAGCCACCAAACGGAAAGGCCCTGAGGACAAACTCTGTACCATCAGGGCTTCGTCCAAAATTCACCACCTGTGCGAATGTCCGGATGTCTAAACTACTGACGACAAACCTGCAGGCACAGGTCAGCTGTCACATCTGTCACCATGCAAGCCTTGCCTCCGGCCCAAAGCCCAGAGCGAACTCTGCCGCTGGGAGCCCAATGCTCCGCATGCACAGGAAGTGTCCAGCCTGCCAGTCGGGAGTCTGGACTACGGAATGCTGAACTCTCACAGCTCTCAGTGCTTGTTCCCAACAAGGCCTCGTGGCACACAATCGCCAGTGCCAAGGCCCCAACTACCTCATGCAACAAACAACTACTTGCAGTCTTCGCCGGAATCAATGTGCCGAAATTGCCTAAGCCTAAGGCTCCGCTCCATCTTAGGTATAGCGAAGTCCGAAGAGGGCAACGACTGAAAGCAAGATGCCAGAGCCGGTTGATCGGAGGGAAGCCCGGGGCCGACGGACAGAGCCAGTGAAGAGGGAACGTCTGCAGGCGCGACCTTCGCCATGAGCCATGTGAACGCTGCAGAGCATCGTGCGGCTAACTTCTGTAACAGGTCTTGCTCGGCTCTAGCAATTCTAGAACATCTACGGCATGTTCAACGGTGTCTAAGCTTGCTGCAGAAACAACAGAGGCTTGCCGTCGTTGCTGCGGCTGCCTCAAGCGACTCCGCCCCCCAAACTCCCATGTTCTGAGCGTGCAGGCATGCCTGTTTGCAATGACTCTAAAAGCTATAGGAGTGATCTAGCAGGAAGCGGAACCTTCTGCGGCGGAACCGCGGATCTGAGTCCACAGCTTCAACGTACTGAAAAGAGAGACCGTATGCGGCATGAACACACCACATGTCCTTTTGACGTGCCTCCGGGCACTGATGCCCAGCACGACGAGGCCCAATGCGACCGGCAGGCGAGCTGCAACGAAAGCATGAAAGTAGTTTGACAACTGACAGCAGTCCACAGACGCACCACACGCACGTTCACTCAAAACTTCTGCATAATGCACAACGCCCCTTCACTTTGCAAAGTAGTGTTTAAACCTGTGTGCGAGTGTCGCGGCGCCTCTGCTCTCCTTGCAGATTGGTCTGGCATCCGCTCGTGGCCAAACAGCCACACAAGCCTTGGCGGGCTAAGCACCCTGCTCTGACCGAGTTTGATGAAGGTTAAAGTGCCTACTTCAAGTCGCGCGAAGCTACATAGCAATCTGCGCAACAGCTTGCTTCGAGTTTATACTGCTCAGCGATTTGCTGCATGTGTAAAAAGATATTCGTAACACAACAAAAATGGCCGTCCCGCCTGACTGCTGCCGGCGCGGTTGAAACCTCGAAATGGCCTCTGCCTGAACCCTAGCCAGGCCTGGGACTCGAGAATTTGCATCGCAATCATGCTGTCCAAGCTGCGGCAGGCACTGATACTTTCACATGCTGCGGTGCCGGGGCAAAGAGCGCCATATCCCAGGGAAACAGATTCGTACGGGATGCAACTGATGCGCTCAGAAGCGATGCATGATGGCATTCTGCCCTACTCATTCCAAACACAGGAACCTTGTTCAGAACATCGCTATACAAGCAATCACCTTTCACATCACCGATGGCAGTTTAATGCGATTGGGCCATTTGGCTGCAGTTGGTCTGGACATGTACCTAAACATGAAGTTCTCACAACAAAGTGAAACCAGCGGAGCATCAACTCGGGACTCACTACTTAAGGATTCTGTGCATGAGCAGAAGCACTACGTGTTTACGAATGACCACATTCTGCTGGCGCCACTGGCGGGGCCAGGCGCTGACTGCTCCTAGCTCACCAGCTGGGGTTTCAGTACAATGCTAAGATATATTGCAATTATGCTCTGCTTGCAATTTCGTGTCCCACGGGAAGACGAGGATCAGCAGGCACAGTCTGTACGGCAAGCTTGCCTACAGCATCTACGGTCGACTGCGCGTTGCGTGCGGCCAGTGCCATCCTGATGGTGGGTGTTGTCGAGAATCGTTTACGCTTCTCACCTGCTCCCATCCGTAAACAGACAGGCTTGGAAAAGCCGAGGTTCCGGCTTCATCAGAATCCCACGCTCCATCGTGGCCGATGCGAGCACCAAAAACAAGGACATGGCTGACAACGGAACCTACGCACCATGAGTCCGTACTTGCACCCCGAGCTACGGCTCAATACGTCGATTGTGTTGCAACAACTTAACTTCGCCAATAGTCGGACATCTCGCACCCAGCGATGATAACGCATGTAAGGTGATGTTCGGGTGATCCTGCATGCATCCACAACAAACTTCCCGCTTGGGCCAGGTGCTTCGGTTCTAGATGGCTAAGGCAACGAGCAACACGCATCTCACAGCATGCGAGTACTGGCGTTTATATCTGATTTCATCTAGTGTCAGTGGCGTATCCGTGCAGAGCACAGAATGGCCTGTCTCTCCTTTTCGTGCTCCTCGACGGCCTGCTGATGCAAGCAAGACAGCAAGACCCAATTGCGCACGTTGCACGCGCTTACGTAAGATACCCTAGAAAACCGCGTAGAATGGCAGCGGCTCTTCTCCATTGTATTTGCTCAGTCACACAAGTCCGTGAATCGGTCAAGCACCTGTTCGAACCTTTCCTTTGCTTTCTGCACGATTTCCTGCAGGCGAATGTGCCGATTGAAGAGGAAGAATCAGGCTGAGCACATACCCACTACATCCCAACTGCTGGAGAACGTTGAAGAGCAATCACGTGAGATCCAACCTCTCATGTCAAACACGGTGACAAGGGAAGGCTTCCTGTAGCGATGTGGAACAGATTTCGTCCTTTTGTGTGGCTACTCAAGGCCAGAAAATGTACGAGTATGACAAGAACGAACTTTTGCCCTGCCACAAACAATGTTAATGCATGCTGAACAGCGTGCCGTGCTGGTCCCATGCAAGAAACCGACTTCATAAACTCGCAAACACAAACCCTGCCGCTGGAATGATGTTCAACAGAAACTCATGACTTGCTACAGGTGCATCAAAATTTCCACCCTGCCGGCATGCGAGACTGAGCTCCCTTTATCGTCTGTTGGGTTCGCGCTTCCCCTGCCTCCAAGGACAGCTTGGGGCTCGATCCAGCCGATCTGAAGACTTTCTCTCTATCTCTCACTACCGTTTTTGGGGGGCCAGGGATCCCACCTCGGGCTTTCGGGGCCCATCCCCCTCTGCCACAGGGCTGCCCCCTGTCGCCATGCGGTTGGTGACAAGCGTGGCCACGTGTTGTGCTCCCTTCCAAGATGTGGGCCGGACCTTTGCCACCCCTTGGCTGTCTTTCGGATCTGGCTCTTTTTCTTTCGCCAGGGCTAGGGGCAAGAGGGGCCCCTGCTCTCTTTCTTTTGCCAGGGCTAGGGACAAAGGGATTGCTGCCCTGCTCTTGGCTTTGCTTTGCTCAGGGTCAGAGCCTGGGTTCCCCGGCCCGCGCCGAAGAGCTTCGCTATCCACCTGCTCTCTTGCTTGCTTGCAGGGCGTTTGGAGGGGGGAAAGGTTCCCCACCCCCTGCGCTCCAGCGCTACGCCAGTGTCCGCGCACCTGTTCTCTCTCTCTCTCTCTCTTTCTTGCTTGCGTGCTTGCTCAGCGTGTGGGCCCTCAGTACTGCGCGGGACTCCAAAACCCTGCGCCCGAATCGCTACGCGAAAGTCCTTCAGTTTGTTTCTCTGCCTTTCCCGCACGCGAACGCGTCCAGGCATCTTTCTGTCTGTCTGCCCTTCTTGCTTGCTTGCATGCTGAGCGTGTGGAGGACCTCTTTGCTTTGCTTTGCTTTGCTCAGGGTTAGAGCCAGGATCCCCAAGCCCGCGCCGAAGCGCTCCCCTATCCACCATATTGGTAGTAGGGCCTGGCTGTGCAGCAACTCGGCGGGTCTGCCATTTTGGCAGGTGTGGAGTGCTTCCGTGGGCAGAAAACTAAGCACCGTGATCTGTGACTCAGCCTCACATGGAGTACTCCCGCGAAACGGCTTAAGGAGGCACCTTCTTGTGTCCCTCAAGGAAAACAGAACCTAGAGCAGCATCTACAAGTACATGTCACAGCGGGTGCCTCCTTTGCAAACTCAGCAACCCAACCTCACCTGCCTGAGCCCTGCCTGCATCCCGAACTGAAGCCCGAGCCCCCCACACGTGGAGGACCTCTCTCTCTCTCTCTCTCTTTCTTTCTGGGAAGGGGCTGCCCCTGCTGTTAGGGTGAAAAAATGGGAACAGAGCGCTTAGGTTTAAAACCCCGAGTCAGCAGTCAGCTCTCCTCCCCCTTCTGCTCCGCTCATTGTTGCAAGTATGCCACCCACCCACTCACACAGCTAGCGTTGCACAAAAGTGTTCTTTCTGTCTCTCTCTCTCTCTCTCTGTCTCTCTCTCTCTCCCTCTCCTGGGCATGGGGGACTGTCAAATCCCCCGGGCATAGTGCCCACCCAACGTTTTGTTGGGAGCAGGGGAGTGAGTAGCTTTCTGTCTCTCTCTCTCTCTCTCTCTCTCTTTTTCGACCAGGACAGAGGGCACGAGCGGACGCTCGAACCCCTGCGCGTGCACGGGCACCTGCTGGCCTTTGCACGGTTTTCAACTGCTGAGCCAGTGGCTCGGCTCTACAAGCGCACATGAACATGAAGTTCGACGCCTCCCCCGATCTACACCACATCTCAAAGTAGGACAGCTAAGTAATCCTCCCTATACGCACTATCAGAATGTTTTAGCTGGCGTCGGTCCCCCATTGCAACTCCTTGACCTGGCCTCCGTGCGCGCTAGCGACAGCACTGACAACATGCTACATGCAAACACTGGCAACGCATACACGTATGTACCGCGACATGCGTAGACGACCTGCTGCACACACACGAGCGCGCCCGCGCACGACTGAGGAGGAAGGTGGGTTCACTAGCGGGTCCCCCATTTCCTGGGACTTGAGCCAAAATGCTTCCTTTCGCCAGGGCTAGGGACAAGGGGGAAACCCCTGCCCGCGCGCGCTTGCGCCCCCGACTGTTGCGGAGCGACTTATTACATCGGCAAACTCCAATAAGGGTGCGATCTCTGCCTTTCGAAGTCAACACACCAGAAGGAAACAGCGAGCCAGCAAAGGAACGCTACATATGAAAAGGGGACTAAGGCAGAGGTGTACAATCGTGGAAGTCTGAGGCACCGGCCCGGGAATTAATGTTGTATAATATAGTATGAAAGTACATGTACATGTGCTAAGCCCCAGAGAGGGGGCGAGGCTTCGAGGAACATGGAGGCTCCAGCGGCCCGTCATTAAAAAGCGGAAAAGATGGAAGCAATGGGGTTGCCCCCGTGCCAGGTGTTAAACGAAGCTGGAGAGAGAGAGAGAGAGAGAGAGAGAGAGAGAGAGAGACTACCTCTCACTCTCTTTCTCTTGCTTGCTTGCTTGCTTGCTGGGGTTTTGGGGTGCACGCACCCCTGGCCCTAAGGCCTACACCTCATAGCACGCTTTTGCTTTGCTTCGCTTGGGGTTTGAGCTAGGGGCAGGCCCCTTCCACGGCGCGCTCTCTCTCTCTCTCTCTCACTCTCTCTTTTCAGCTCAGTCAAGAGAGCACGAGCAGTTCTCGCACCCTCCGTGCGTAGCCACGCGCTTGTTCTTGTCTTCGGCTGGATTTAAAAAACGTTTCGGAGAAGAGGACTTGTTGCTCCCTCTTTCTCCATAGTTGTATGTCCAATGTACAGACACCGGGACGTGGGATGTAGCAGGTGCCAGGAGGCATGCGAGCCGACACGAACAACCTCCCCACTTACCCCTCTCTGACCACAGATAGTGCCCCCTGCCCTGGCCTCCTCCGCCTGCCCTGGCCTCCTTCCCTCCCGAAGCTAAAAAGGTAGCAAGGAAACAGCGAAACGAGCGTTAGCAGCCAGTAGCACTTGCAGCATGACCGCTAGCGGATCTCGGGGCCGGCCGTTCAGGTTCAAATAACTAGCAAATTCAGGAAGCTGCAGGTCCTCGACTCGCTGCTCCGCTGCCCACTTTAAAGACCTGCAGGCTAGAACGGCTGGAAGCTCGAAAACGGCGCTTTCACCGGAGCTGTGTGCTGAGAGAAGACAAGAACACGCCGTTGCACGATGCGGCCCTGGCTCAAGCTCTTCTTGCTTCTCTCGCAGCGCTTCGTCCAACTGCCGGGATTGCAGAGGGAAGAAGAGCAATTCACGTTAGAGAAGTCTGCAAAGAAGATCTTCAAAAAGACACGCAGCAAAAAGTCAGATGTCGGCAGACTGTCCTGCTTTGCTCACCCTAGCGGTTGCAATCTGCTTTCAACAGATCTTATACGTTTCAAATAACAAGATTTAATAAGTCACTCCCTGCGGGTTTCCTACGGTGGAAGTGTGTGAACAACGAAAACATCGAACGAGACTGAGCCTGGTCCTCGCATACAATCACCCGACGGCATCTCATATCCAAGTCGTCCATTCCGGGATTGACGACTCCAGAGTCAACATGCACTGCTGGTGAGTTCTAGTTTCGAAAGCCATGAAGTTGACCAAACAGGCCTGAACCAACCGTCACACACACAAGAATGCAGGCAGCGGCAGCATGAGCTTTTTTTTCAAAGAGCCACCGAACCCCTCGTGGTCCTGAGCACCCAGTACATTTCATCGTCCGTGAATGTACACCGATCCCGTTCGCTCCATCTGGACAAAGTGGCGCCGCTTTGCCGAGGCTCAGTTTTTGAAGTTCAGCATCAACCTTCCGTTAAGCAGTATGAAACATGCGCACATCGACCTTGACATCAGCCTGCAACTTCTTTCACCAGCATAGGACTCAGACGGGTCAGTAGCTTATAGCCGAAAATTCAACAAGAATCCGTGCAGTCAGCACGGGCAAGAGCCATTACCTGGTCCAGTACGGATCAACGTGCCTGCCCGGTCTGGCACATCGCATATCTGCAGATCGTCCTCGCACCATAAAAGTAGACTGCTCGATGTCCGTTGACCAAAGAGAAGTTCATGCTCAGGATAATGTGAACATCAACGCCTTGAAACCTGGTACAAGTAGGTGCTACCCATTCACAGACGCAGTGAATCCTTGACCGGGTGGTAGGCGTAGAAGGTCGCCGTGCTGAACAGACCCACCTCAAGCAACCAACTCGCACAGATCCTAACCAGTGACTCTAGCCGCCTAGAGCCACACCAAAATCAAAGCCAAGCCGATTTAGCATGACTTGGTCCGAAGATAAGATCAAACACTTAGAGAACAAGATGCACAAATGCAAGTTGTTCTGCGATTCTTTGCCCACATACCACAAGCTCTGAGCAAACGGGCACTTGTAAACTTGCATTCCTTGTAGCTGCACTCGAAAGGAGGTGTCGAACCTGTTGCGGCCCACACGAGCAATTTCTCACAGATCCAAGTGCAGACAGCAAACCAAAGCGGCCTTCGTTACTTGCGTGCTCGTGTCAAGAACTACCCAGGTGTTGCTCTCATTCCATCCAACCACACGGCATGCCTCCAATGAACACCGCATGAGGCAGCGGATAGAGCCGAAGCCTTGGGAGGATCCCTGGTGCACTAGCGACATTGATGGATGCGCCTTGTATGCAGCTTCCTGTCAAGTACCCGGCGTGTGGTCGTACTCCCACAGGATGTTGCTTTCTTCCAGTGGCAGGGGGACAAGGTGCGCCTGCAGCTTGACATTGTAGGTTGTGATGCTATTTGGGATGTACAAAGCTGTGCCGGGCGAATCGTGGCAGCAAGACAACACTACAGACACACCAGAAGTAATGCACACATCACCTGTCATGCTGATCTCATTAAACTTTAGTTTGCAGCGCGAAAGGCCGCACTCCGACACTGAATCATCGCAGCGCCTGATCCAAGATAAATCGTGCAGCCTGTGTGTAGCGCAGATCGTCGAAACCTTGCACCTTCGGCTTGGAATTCAATCTGATCCGCTTTGTAAGGCAACGTGCATAGTATGAGTAGTTATGATTGGTCTTTGCTTACTGTCCTTCTTTCGGGCGGCGTTCGGGGGATCAGCCGCCACCGTACTCTCTCCCACCATCTTCTATCTCTGTCCCGTTATCTCTTCTTCTCCTCTTCTCGGGTTACGAAAGAAGAGGGCATGCAAAGCTTCGCAACTGTCTATGCGTCGCTGATAGGACTGGATTTTGCAACAAAGTTGGACGAGAAGTACCTCGCTCGTCCTTGTTGCATCGTTTGTTATTCTCACACTTCTAGCAGGAGGTTGGCGAGTGCAGCGAGGGTCTAGTACATCTTCTTGATCCGCAGACACATGTCATTGCAGCGAAATATCGCCTCCCGCATGCGAGTTCTTGCTTGCGGTTCCATGCAGGTTTTGTTCCGGCACCTCTCACTCGACTCATGGCAAGGGCGAGTTGGCTCCCATGGACTGTCGCTTCGATACGGTTCCTAAAGCTGCGGAGGTTGGCATAGGCCTTCCGGAGCACTGATGCCAGCAATCATACACTGGCATGGGGCACAGCAGCGCCTGCGACTCCGATGAAGGCAGAGGAACGGCCTCGCGCTCCGGAAAGCGGCCAATGTTCACATGCCCAAACCCGCAAGCGGTAGGCCTCGTGTCGACGAAGCAGGCGTAGGACATCGTGGCCTGGATTTTTGGCATTGGAAACGTGCCACCAGGTAACCAGGTATACAGAAGGAACTCTGCAGGGATCCAAGCGGAAGAAAACCATCTCACGGCTGTAGTGCCTGACCTGAGTTGGCCATGCAGCCTGCAAGAGACATGCTCACCCCAACCAGGTGAGCGTGAAACCGTTATACACACAGAGCCCCAGGCTCGGCAAGGGTTTGTGCCCCTGACCTCGGAGCACTGCCAAGAGATGTCAAGAGTCAGGGAGCGCTGTCTAATGCTGAACTTCGACTCCGCCCGAGTCAAAGAAGGCACCTTCTCTTCGATTCGAAGCCGCGACTTCAAAGTCTAATTCGGAGCTGGACAGCTGCTTTCCTACTCAACTTCGCCTTCTTCTCACACAAAGAACTGACGTTTCTTGTTCTGCTAGCTACTCGCATCTTGCCGACAAGAAAATTCTGGCAGCTATCCTGCTTCAGGTGACCAAACTGCAGTGAATTGTACGAGTAATGGCAGAAGCGTGCAGGCTATTAGCCATCAGCTGTGGCACTTCAAGAACTGTGAGATAAGCAGAGCTGTCAGCTGTTCCAGCCCCAAGTAAGCTTGGAGTGACGTCTCCGCTCTCGGAACTTGCACCGACGCAGCCTGCGCCTACTTTCTGCTCTTCTGCCGCAAAAAGATGATGCTGTGTGTTTCAACCCTTCCATGCAAGACTTGAGAAGCTGGCTGCTGGAACGCGTGCACCACACTAAAAAACACAAGTGCAAGATGCAACATTGACCTGAATATGTAAGAACACTCCCTTTCAGCTTGAAAGAGTTTGCTCTCAAATGCCAACCAACGTCAAGCGCTGTCGACTGTTTCGCTTCACAGCACATCGAAGGAGGTGGGAGTATGTGGGAGTCAGTGCTGGTTTCTTAGCATGTCTGCAGCTGCAGAAAATCAGGCCCAACATCTCCCGAGACGGCGCGATTGTTATCGGCAGATTTATCCGAGTAGCTTTGTGCTGCTCGATCTTCTCGAGGATCGGCTATCAGCTGGCTTCTCGGGGAGCAACTCTCACTTCGCACCTGAGGGTCGGACCGTAGGACATCCCTTTTATGCAATCGCGGCGGCTGATGCTAAGTGACACAGGATGTAGAAGCAAGCCACGAGCAGAGGAGGTTCTCAAGATTAGCTTCCCCCGTCCCATTCGTGATTCTTCCCAGTGATCTTTCGCGGTCTCCCCTTCAGCTGCCTCGCTGCAGCACCGCTTTCTGAGCGGGTGGGCTCTGAGAAGCGCCTGATCCGCCAGGGCTTGCTTTTGGAGCTGAGACAGGCGAGACGAGTGGCAAGCCCAATCAGATGAGGCTTCCTACACCTAAAGCTTCTCAGCGAAAACCGTCCTGAATCCAGGGGGACTGAAAACTGGGACCACTGTCGAAGCTCTGTGTACACCACCTCTTCGCCCGGTTGCGCTCGCAAGCTACCGCTGCTATGCGCTCCCGCTCCAGAACCTGGCAAAAGCCAGGCATATGCCTCGCTTCCGAAACTGAAAGCTGTAACATGGAGGAGGAGAAGGAGGAGGGGGAGGAGTAGGAGGAGGAGTGAATGGCCCAAAAGCTTACAGTGGCCGACAACCCGCAGACAAGCCAGCTGCGTAGACGTACACGTCCTTGACACTCCGAAGAAAGGAGAGGGGGACACAGTACCGATTAGCATGACATCGGAGGGACCCGGACGCGCTCGGTAGCTAACCCCTCTCGGAGACGAGAGCAGGGATGCAAGTACAGTGGGCACAGACACCTGGTGGACCCAAGCCCCAGTGTATTTGATGTCCAGATAAGAACCTGCGAAGATGCGAATTGCATGAAACGGCCGCCTTGCCGTTTAAATGAGAATGGGCGGGGACATTGAAAACGGCCTGAAGCTGAAAATGTCAGGGTATAAGACGAGAGGACTGATTGTGGGTGCGTATGCTGAGGTTCGGCCCATGATGAAAAACCGCAGCGAGGTGAAGAAGAAGAAGACAAAAAGCGGAGGCGACCGGGCAACAGGCCTGAAAGGCAAAGGATGTGGTCCTGTGATGCACTGCGAGAATCCGGGAAAAAAAGGTCGTGACAGATCAGAATATGGGAGGAAATGGATTCCTTTCCACGCCAGGTACGGCTGCCTGATGCAAACAGCCCTGCGAAGCCAAATAATCCAGCCACAAGAAGACAACAGGAAGGGCAACAGCTCTCGAAAGAAACAAAGACAAGACGAAGAGGCAACGAGGCCGGTAACAGGCCCTACAATTGACAATAAACAAACCTGAACGAGGCACTACACGGCGAACAGCACAACCCAGCAGAGCCGGGGGTCAAAAGGGAGCTTGGACATGCTTAGGCTCAACAACTTGCTTTGCACCGCATCCTGCTTTCAAGAGACCCGGGACAGCTCGTCTTCACTTGCAGGAAAAATCTGCAACCAACTGGAGTCATGAACACCTGTTGGTGCTCTTGTGCCCCTACATCTACCTGGACAGAACACCAAGGTGGCTCTCGTGAAGCCGAGCTGCAGTGACTAAGCGGAGCTGCTTCTCTGATCGGGACAACGGCCAGTCCATGACCACGGAGGACCTGTGCCAAACCCAATGTGCACATCCGTCTGCTGCCGGACGGAAAGCTTAAGAAACACAACAACAGCCAGACGAGAACAGTGGCGAGCGCTTGCACGTGGCAGAGTCCCACTTCCAAGTGAAACCGTCTGCATCGAGATTCTGGTTTTGGGTGGCTGGACGATGCACTCATCCTGTTGGATTTCCATACCCCGGCAGCATGCAATGTAGCCGACTTGCCCCGTGCACGTGCACGACCACGAATCAATGATGCCACATTACCCATGACTCGGCGCCGGGCCCAAAGGGAACTTCCTCCTCGTCTTCACTGGAAGCCGCAGCTGAGGGTGTGCGCACTTGCTCCTCAGACCGGCGATTAGGAGATGCGTGCGAGACTGCGAGCCGCAGGCCCAGCGCACTCGGCTCCGAGGCCTTCTTGGCGAAGGCACGTTCACGTTCGCATAAACGAGCCTGGCGGCCCAGCCATTACGAAGGAACACCCTCTCCCTCTTCGGGCAGAAGTGTTCAGGCCAGCCTCACGCTGAGTCAGCTCGGTCTCCTTCTCGCCTGAATGCTTCACGGGAAGTGCCATGACAACTGGTGCATGTGTTTATCGACGTCAAAAAAGAATCCGAGACGGCCAATCCATCGTTTGGGTCTATGATGAATGATGACACGTAGGCGACGGCCGCGACACAACCAACTCACAAGTGTGATCACTTGAGAGATTTTACGCGTGCGCTGTATAACGCGCACTCCCAGCGAGTCCTAGACCAACTGGACCGAAATGGACCCCCATTGGACCGCCGGAATCCAAGCGTCTCAGGAGCTGCTCCCGGCACGCCTGACAAAGAGCTTGGCTCCAGTCGCCTCCTAGACTCCAACTGCTTCCGCTAAAAGTGCCGTCCTTGCCTCAAGCCGGCCCTTTGGCATGGCACAACGAAATGCCCGCGCTTCCCGCAACCTTTCTAGCACAGCTCCGCACACAGCTAGGTCCACTGCAACCTACATCAACCTACAATCTGCTCTCAGACCGCTGCAGTGTCTTGAGCGCATCGAGAGCGTACTGCGTCGGAAGCCGCAGCCAGGCCACTTCCTTTCTGCCTTCACAAAGTGCAACCGCTACCTCTCTTGAATCTGCGACACACGTAGCAACAAGCAGCACGTCCATCTCAGCTCATGGCCCAGACGCAGTGCCACCAAACACGGACTCCTGAGAAGGGAATAGTGTGTGAGAGAAAGCCGAGAAAAGAATTGCTGATCTTGGATGTGTTTGGTTCATCAAGATGGCTGGACTGCTGTCAAGATGCATGCCAAGATTCGGCTCGATCTCCACTGATGTGAATAGCTGCATGGCCACGGGCGTCTGACTGGGACCTGGCTCCTCCCATCACAATGCCGCACCAAAGACATCCGGGCGAGTTGTCGGATGAGCGGCCGTCCTTCTTGTAGAAGTGGATCATAAGGTCAGCATGCAAGCTGGAACTGGCTGGCTCGATGATGCAGTATCGGCTGACCCAAATGCCCCACTCCACTGGCAGCAAGATCGGTGCCTGATGAACATATTGTGGCACAGCCCAACACCAAGGCGTTGCTGAAGTTTATACGTTTCTGACAAGATATCTCGGCTCCGAACATGCCATCGCACGTCCACCCAGCAACGGAGCTTCCGCTGCATCGCTGGCATGAATCGTAAACCCTTGGTACCCTCTGCTCTAAGCCAGATGAAGTGAAGCATGTTGATTGAATGATTCGAGGTGGATATGGATGCTCATTACCGTGGTTGCAAAATTTTCCAGACTCATGATGACAACAAAACCATGATGTCTCTCCAGTTTTCCTGGTCCTGGCGGCACCGACAAGCTGCGAAGACGAAGCAAAAACAACAGCCACAATATAAGATTATAAGATTAGCAGCTTAGCATCACGGACAGATCCGGTTGCAGATCTCGGGAAGCCTGGGGCCTGCACAACACCGGGAATCTCCTTGGCCAAGTCTGACATCAAGTAGTGGGGGAGAGGCGCCCTTGGCCTAAGTGCGTCAAGTTCAAGAGCATGCTGCAGCCCGGTCGGAGCTTACGATCGGTGGGGGGCTGCGGATATCTGAGGACTGGACAAGGTTTGTGCGCCTGGATCCTTGCGGCAGCAAGTCGAAAAACTGCGAGGCACTCCAACCTCGGAGCGTCCTTCGGCCCAGGAACGAAAACGAAGCTGGTGCCGTGCGTCACGTGGGCTTCAAGCCGACGCCTGTGGCTGGCAGCGAGGACGTGAGCCCAAGCCACCCTTTCAGCCAAGCTGCATCATGAATTTCAGCCGCTCGAAGCCTTCACGATAGCTTCGGACCTCAGCAAGTATTAACACTTACAAAGGCTGCAGCATGGCTTCGAGTCACAAAATGATAAAGACCATCGTGGCAAAAAGCAGCTACCAGACGAGGTCGGCTCACAAATCAGACTGCAATTGCTGCCGAGCCCCTTCGCATCAAAACTTCAGTTCTGCATGGGCAAGAAAGAACAAGGCTCCCACGCCCTCAGCTGTTGGAACGAAGGCTCGAGAGCTGAAGTTGCCCATGAAGATGTAGGCACTTGGCCTCAAATCAAAGGTGAGATTTGTCAGGGCAAGTTCAGCATCCGCCAAGCCTCAGGGCCCGTGCACACCAGTGCTACCACCTATAGATGTGTCAAAATACACTTCAAGGTAAACAAAGTTCAGCAAACTATTGAACCTCAAGTACATGTACAGTAGGACACTCAGACCGCAGCACAGACAACAGGTCGTAAGATGTCAAGAAACGCTCCATTTCCTCCCACTTCCCCCTTGTACAGATACCTGCAAAACAATCCTTACAGCTGGGCCCTCTGCGGACCAGCTTCCTCATAGCCTCGCAGGAACACGGACGAAACAGACGCACAGCTGCTGGCAGGTCTTCAGTCAGCATGAACACACCTGCCCTGTCCACTTGACTCGCAGAATGATGCCAGAACACAGAATATATAGGGTATGAGGGAAGCATAGGCCTTGAAAAACGACTTCCAGGTCATCCAAAACCTGCGCCTGCAGCTTGCTGGGTTTTGGCCACACAGCCGTTACACGGGAATCGCTGCTGCCACTAGCAACAGCAGCCAAACTGAATTGACTCAACATCCAGTTCTCCATGAGGGCCGGACACTATCCAAATGAACCTGCCCGCCCGCGCTGCCCACTTCAAAGCATACGCAGTGCAGTGCGGAAGTCTGCCTCTGACAGCACCACGAACATGCCGTCAGGGTAGGCAGGCTCGTAGTGCTTCTGGGAACAGGAACAGAACGGAGTCCAACAAGTCTTCAACACTAGCAGTCCCGCAGAAGCAGTCAAACGGCATAAAGATGCCGGTTGGCAGAACGTCTCGAAAAACAACAAAATCTGCGACCTGCCCCAAGCCCTGCAGTGTGTCGGGCCCTGTCAAAGCTGGCGAACCTCTAGCTTCTTCAACTGGTCTTCGGTGAGGTTGCCACCAAAGATCTGTCGTGGCACCTCCTCGCTGAGGCTTGCCTGCCGGGAGAAATGGCTTGTGGCTTGGGCTTGCAGACACTCCAAGTGCAAAATGGTGTCTGACAGGTCCACTGGCAAAAAACCTTGTTCCGGCCCCAGTGCCCGCAACTGACCAATTGATGCCTTCAGAAACCTTCCCAGCCAAGCCTTCCGGGTTATTGCTTCGACTTGGAGCAAGCCGTCGATCTTAGTGCACTAGGTTGCGTGACACGTCGAAGCCATGTGCAACGACATCTGAAGCACCGGAGTGGTAAAGGTACCCGGCTCGGCAGACTTGGTAGCAAGCGCGAAAGATGCCATTTATCACCTCGCCCTCGGCAAGAATAAAGGAAGCGTCGGTCACAAAATGGCCAGACCTCACTTCAAGGGTTTCCACGGATTAACGTGACGATGGAAAGGGCACAAAGCGCACAAAGCGACGAATGACAAGTCCTTCTTGTCATTGCCTGGGCTCACTGAGTCAAGGGCGTTTGCACAACCAGCTCCACTGGCATGACCTGCGGAGGGCAAAAAAAGTCAGTGCATACGATGCATCGGGTAGAGTGCGGTAGATGTTGCCGCATCCAAATCAGGTGGAAATCTGGCCTTGTGCAGATCTTCAATGACCCATCTGCCCTGCAACCTGGAAATCAAAAGGCTTTGCTGGAAGCATTACGAGTATCATTACATTACATCGGGGCACACGTGGAATCCGCAACCAAGAGCAGAGTCGGTCATGTCTCTCTGCAAGGAGGAATAAACCAAGTGTCAAACACAAAGTCCCTTGCGATGCCCCACTGCCTGAATCTTCCCCGTCGTATCTGCGGGATCTGGGGAAGGCGTCCCGTGTGATGTTTGCCGCCGTCTCCCTCTGCTCCACTATCGGCATCCTGGGGTCAAAAGCGCGATCGCCGTTGTTCTGGTTCTGCATCCCCAGCAGGATCGACGCCGCCTGGGATTACCTCCTCCGACTCCGGCCCCGTCGTGCTCGTCGGCGCGAATTTATTCGGCGTCCGTCTGGATGCAGGGCGCGACGGCCACGTCGACTCGGGGGCCATCCGGTCAACGTTGTGGGACATCGTCCCCGGCGCCGTGTCCAGGAAGTCCGTGCCACTGGCCGTCGTCCCTGACACACAGACAGCCGGCGCCCTCGTCGGGGGTGCCGGCGGCGTCCGCTGCACCTGGCCCGCCGAAGTAGACGGCGGTGCTCCAACGCCTCCATGCTGCGCCGGCGTCTGGGTCGTCGTCCCTCCCCCTCCTCCGCCGTTGTCAAACCATAGATAGTTGTTGTCTGCTGGGTTTGGGGCATATCGAGGCCAAAGTGAGGCTAATCAATGCGTTCGAATCTGCAACGATCGCGCTTTGCGGAGGACGCGGCCGCACGCAGTGTGTCAGCAGCGGGACATGGGTCCAAACTGCGCACCGCGAGCCGGAATATTCCGCGAGCTGCCTTCGTGCATGCTTCGCAGTTGCGGCAGCTCTCCTTCTCCTGATGCAAAGCCAGACGCCCACAGCGTTACCACACTGCTTGCGGTAAAAGACGATATCTGCTATGCTCAAACGGCTCGTGGTGCCAAGTCGATCCTGCCCAACCGGACACGTCCGACACTCAAACTGCTGACAGATTCGGTCAAGGTGTTGCCACAGCACCAGCCATATTCTATCGTATACATATTGAAACATACTGCCTCTGGAGCAGCGTGGACAGACACACACACTTGAGGAAGCGGCTCATCGTCAAGTCTGCGCAGCAGCCCAAAGGCGAGCTTCCGCCCAGGGTTTCCAACTAGCGACCTCAACTTGCAAAGACTTCAAGCAGTGTCATGTCAAGTGTTCCAGCTGGGCTTCTGGCGCCACTGTTGTGAGCACCCGCTGGCCGGGAAAGATCCCTTGCACGGCCTTCAGTGGGCTACAGTCTCTCAAGTCCTTAATTTCGGCAGATGGCATAACTGTGTTTGCACTCAGATCCTGACCTTTGCTTCCGGCACCAACGAAGGCCTGAGGAACAGGCTGTAGCTTGCAGAAGTGCAACGAGCTGTTGCTTCCTTTGCTTCAAGTTGCTCCCCGGTGCGTCCGTCGAATCACAACACATTTTTGTGGAGACGGGCCGAGACGGCGGAAGCGGCAAAGAAAGGCCGCCTTCTGCACCGAGACCGAAGCCAAACATGCTTTCCAGTATCATTACGTCGTGGTACACTTCTAAGACACCTCGGACAAAGGGGACTACCTTGCAAGCGCCTCGCCACAAGACAGAAGTTGGTTGCTTCGGTCTCACAGCTGTTGTGGACTGCTCACAACAATCGCTGACGACCAGGCAATACCTGCAAGCATGTGTAAGCTGAGCACCCCATCGCTGAGGATTCCGCTGAAGATTCTCGTTCAAGTTGAGAAAGAGCCGATGGTACAGCATCTCATAGCCTAGGCTGCCACAAGGCACTGCCTATCACCGACACTTTGAATGTTTCGAGTATCCGCTTCCAACGGACACGACACAGTCTGCGATCTGCTTGCAGCGCGGATTCTTCTACAATGGTCTCGGATGCCGGCGTTCTTGGTAGATTCTTCCTTTGGAATCCACCGGGGGAAGCAAAGAGGGCCTAGGCTTGCTTGACAACGTCCGGTCCCTGAGGGAAAAATGTTGCAAATTGTGCAAGCCGGCCCGTGGCATGTCGGCAGTCCAAGCAGGGAGCTCTCGGCTAAAAGCTTCCCAGATCTTGGAAGCTGCGTTGAAGGCGTAAGGTGTCACCTCAGACGCGAGTCGCCGGATGCGGTTGATGCGGTAATCGTACCCAGCGATTCTGCATCGAAACTGCGTCTCAATGCGGTCTTTATACTCGAGGCGTGGGGTTGCTTCAACCACATCCCATTCAACCAGTCCAGGAACTGAGACTGCTGCCTGCGTCAAGACATTGTAGACCTGCACGTGCATGTCCTCTTCCAGACGAAGGCCCTGGCCGTGAAGATCCGTGCAAAACAATCGATGCACCCTGTGGGTGGCGGCTTCTGCTACAAGGGATGCAGTCGAGCACACATGCACAAACAGACATTAGATACAAACATACGATAGATTAGGGTAGAATAAAGAAAAGTGAGTTAGAGTAGACTTTAAATTAGAACACATTAGAGTGAATAAGAAAGATTCGAGTAGGGTAGAGCAAACTAGGCTAGGGTAGATTAGATTAGACTAGATAGTACTAGATAGACGGATTGATCGAAAGATAGATAGCTGGATAGTTAGTTAGATGGGAAGAGCAATAGGTAGATGTAGAGATACGTATGTATATTAAATATATATATATATATATATATAAGTGTGGACCGATGGGTAGACAGATAGATGAACACATAGATGGATACATTGGTAACTAGATAGATAGACTGATGGGCAGACAGATAGATGAACACATAGATGGGTACATTGGTAACTAGATAGACAGACAGATAGACAGACAGACAGACAGACAGACAGACAGACAGACAAACAAAAAGCCAGGCAGGCAGGCAGGCAGACAGGCAGGCAGGCAACCAGGCAGGCAGACGGACCGACAGGCAGATAGATAGATAGGTAGGTAGATGTAAAGATATATCGACAGATAAAAAAGCAGACAGACAGACAGACAGACAGACGAACAGACACAGACAGACAGACAGCCAGATCGACAGATAGACAGACCGATAGAAAGACAGATACATGGATAGACAGACAAATAGATAAACGGACAGATGGACAGCTGTACAAATGTACCGAAAGTTCGGTTTGGCGCATTCTTTCTAACACCAAGCGTGGGCATGTCTAGAAGAAAGGATGGCTACGGATGAGAAGATGTCCTCTTTCGCACAGTAAGCGTTCGTTCTCACTGGGTTTTGGACCGGTGTGCAAATGCACCTTCTACTCGCTGTTTTTTCAGCTCCGTAGCTCTCTGCGAAAATAGCAGGCGAGTCAGAGCTTCTTCTGCAAGTTGAACCACCATACCTTGCAGTCGTGTCACGTCCAGCTTCAACTTCCGAGTGCCAGTTCACGAGCGGACGCGCAGAACGAGTGGCATGACAATGCATCGCAGGTTGAAGTGAAGAGAGCTTCATTTCCAAACTTTCTTGGCCGGTAGTTAACTTTGAACAACTATGGCTCCACAGTGCCACACGCGATTGCACGAAAGAACATTCATTTCCTGTGGGTCCGGCACCCCTCTGTTTCTCTTCTCTTTTCGCGGTTCCTGCATGACAGCATCCTGCATGCTTACGGTTTCTTCAGGTGCCCAAGGTCGCAGAGACTAATGTCTGGATACAAGTAGGAGAGCGGCACAGCAGCATAATCATGAAGTTGGACCGGGTTTCCACTGCCTCAACGCTCCGTAATTTCCTCGTCACTCTACAAGCTGGCAAGACCTGATTCTCCCTCTGGCAGGAGTGCCCGCATGTAGGCTATCGAGGTCCATTCGAAGTAAGCCACGCTGTTCGTGGCTAGATTCAATACTCCTCGCAGGCATGTGGTGTCATGAAGTGTGTCAGCAGGTCACTGCCCTTGCGCCATTGCTGCGTCCTGAGCCGTGGAGGTGACCATGGCCCGCGCGAAGCTCGGCAGCCAGGTTCAGCACGTTTTTCAGCACACCCGGAAACCTTATGCAGCAGGAAGTGCGAACCCCCGCAGAAGACCACGGATGCCTCAACATGCCATCATGCTCACCACGCAGTTCCAAAGCCCTTGAATCACCTCCAATCGCTCCTGCCCCTTTCTCTCAGAAGCCACATATGTTCAGATTGAGCGTCAGCTCTGATGCAACTCTGAGATGCTCTGGGACTGCTCAGCAGGAGTCTGCCTTTTTTGGTATGATCTTTCGATGTGGACGCAAGGCAGGGATCAGCCAATTTGGCAGCCATATACCAGCAGCAGCTCTAAATGGCTGCTGCAGAACCAAGGACACAAAAGTTGAAATCAGCTGCAAGACTTGCACCGGATGATTTCGCTGAGCCTTATCGTTGCACTCAGGAGTAATCCGCATGAAGGGGTGAGTCCAAATTAACCTTCTAACTGCACAGTCACTGCACAGTCATCCGAAGCCTTGTCCTAGCCAAGAAATACACCGCTGATGACCCACATCAGCTGTATGCCGGACAGCCACTGTGAGGTTAAAAGGTCCCACGACGACTTGAGGTCCAGCTCTTTCTGCTCAGCGCCATGCCCTGCCGTACTGGGCCAAATTCAGAGGCGTCCGATCACAGTCTTCCTGCGTTTCAGTGTATGACCGATAGAGGCTCACTGCGCATAGCTGTGTCACAGCTCACTTTGCTCGACTTGTGAGGGGAACCTGAGACCTAGAACATACTGATTGATATGCTTACTTGCATCTTCGCTTGCAGAAGTCACCAGAAGTCCTACGGTACCGCCTCGGCAGAGAGTAGGGCCTGCGAAGGCCTAACAGACCTCGTGCTCAACTTGTACCAAGAGTTGTGTGGGGGATCTCGATTTCTCCATGTCAGCTTCTGAGTTTGGACACCCTCGCAATCCTTCTTCGGACAAAGGCAGCAAGCTGCTGGACACCGTTTCATTTGGAAATCCATCTGCGCCCTTCGCCGTACCTTGTTCTGCGGTTGATCAAGTCAAGCGAAAAAGCAGCATAGCTAAATTAAGTAAACCTCATGAGACAAGTGACTCGCTTTGAATGCGCTTTCTGAGCACCTTTGCACCTTAGGCATCACAAAGACAACGAGGGCTCGTGACAATACAAATCAACATGTGGCCTCGGCTGAGGGAGGATGGAATGATAAAGGCTTCACGGTTTGCCAAGGAGCTGTTCTTCGCCTTTTTCAGCTCGGGACTCTTCCAAGGCTTTCCCATCTCATCCAGAAGGTTCCTCCACTCAACCGCGGTAACTTCCAGCGGCAACTCCCTCGTTGACTGCGGGTCGAGAACGATGACAGAGTACCCGAGATGAGTGCCCCCCCTAAAAACATGAGCCGCCAGTCCTGCCGGAGTCAAAGCCAGCACTCTCCCCGCCCAGGTGAACGCTCTTGCCCAGCAGGCCTCGCAGCTGCGCTTTGCGTGCGACGACTCGCACGGGAGGACTCGGACCAGGCTTTGCGTTAAGGATCGGACTGAGGTCGCCCTCGTATTGGACACCCAGCTGAACACGCGGCTGCTCGCCCCACTCCCTGCCTCCAAACATAACATGTCCAGACTTGCGGCTTTCCATGCTGTCACGCAAGGGCTACGTCTACGTGTCAGCAGCACACCTCTGTAGACTTTGCCCGTTCCACGAAGGAAGCCTCCACCTGGCGGTTGCGAGTAGCTTACGTCCCGAGTAAGAGCCCAGCGGAGTGCTGTGCCCCAGCCTCCGAAGTCCATACGTGGAAGCTTCACTTCGGCCGCCTGCCTTCGTATGCCGACTGCAGATGCCCAAGGTAAACTTCACTGTTGGAACGAAGGCTCTAACTCGTAAAGTCCAAGCTGCCGAATACCCTCATCATCATCGGAGGACATCTCATATCTTGCATCCACGCCGTGCCTAACGCTGAGACAGTAGCAGCCGAGAGATGCATGGTGCATGGTGAGTAGCCAGTTAAGCTCATGATATGAAGTCTCTCCGTGCTGCGGCTTCGTGTTTGGACAGGGTGAGCCGATGCAAGCCATTTGTGACTGGAAGCACTAGCTTCCCCAAGCAAGAAATGATGCTTCCAAGGCACAGATTTTCTGCCGTGACTCGGAAAGCACCCGAGACGTCCCCGGAGGTCTGCAGCGTGGCGACGCCGGCGGCCTTGACCTGTGAGTGCAGTCTCGCGGCGAGGGCTTTGTAATCCTCGCTCCCTTCGGGGCCTCGGGCACCTGTTTGGATCGGAAGGCCAAGGTCCCAGTCAGCGAGGGCCGGTCTGACCCAAGCTTGTAGCGGCTCCGAAGGTAAAGATTCCTCGGTGAGCAATCTGTCTTCTCGTATCTTCTCGTCTCCCTTCCGAAATCTGTCTCTGTCTCTGAGATGGACTTCTTTTCTCAGGCAAGGCCACGAGCCAGCAGCAGCCACGCCGGGTGCCAGCGTGGCGAGATCAGCTGAGAGGCCAAGGCCCACAGGTGCCAGCGAGACGTTGCGCTCCTGGAGCGCTTTCTTGGCTTTGCTCCCTTTGCGAAGCTTAAGATCTAAGCTGCTCTGTGCTGCAAGTACAACTGTGTTCGAGAAAAGAAAAGCACTTAATTCGACACTTCGCTAGGAAATCTGCAAAGGGCTATCATAAAAGTCTTGCAGGGCCTTGTAGCCGGGCCTGTTGTGCATGCCTTGCGTTTTAGGCCCTGAAACATTTGGGGCTATTGGGGTTTGGGGATAGAGTTTGAAGGATTTCTGCGGTTGCCTATGTTTTAGGGACTATCTTCTCCCAAGAGAGCACTCCGTCTACGATGCTTTGCTCCACGGTGCCAAGACAGCCTGGGGAGCACTTATGCTTTGCAGCCTGCACAAGGCCCGCACCTTTATGGTGGCTTTCGTGTCCACGTTCAATTCCAGGCCCTTTCTGAGTTCCTGCATGCGGAGCGAGCAGCGTTCAATCTGTGCTTGAACGGTCATGCTACTGCCGGTGCTGGCAGGAGGTTCCCTGAGCTCGGGTCCGACTTGCCCTTCCACTCTGCAAAGCCTTCAAAGCATTCGGACGGTCAAAACAGATGATATAGCATGTGCAGCATGTATCAAAAGACCATAAACCTTCAGGTATCGGAATGACTGCCGGCTTCTGCAGACTTGCAGAGCGGCTGCCATCTGCTTATGACACTTTGACCGTATAGAGATGACCCAAACATGAACTTGTCACAGCAAAGCTGCGAGAACAAACGTCAAGACCGTGAGTGACTTCAAAGATGCTCCTTTATGCAGTTGATACAGCAGCCGGAGGACTCACCGGGAACCTGGGGCGGCGCTAAAACTAAACCCAGTTGTCGGACCTGAGAATCATGCCTTCACTTGGGCGGCTGATCTGGATCTGGCCAATAGCGGTGCACACTGTCTCGTGTATGGTATGGTCTTTCCAGGTTCCGACCGCGCCTGACATCGTCGGTGTCCCTTCGACGGGCACGGTGGCGTCTGCGCCGAAGGCAGTTCCCAATTTGGCAGGAGCACGGACCTTTGCATCGAGGCCTCACAAAAGCATAACAGGAGAATGGATAGCTGGTCGAGTCAACAAGCACCAAGCCTGACTCAGATATCTTCAGGACATACTGAGGATCCGTGGAGAGTACCTTGCTTGCCTTCTTTTCAAGTCCTCCACCACATGTCGGGGCGAAGCCACAATGAGCAAAAGCAGACGTCCCAAGCTTTTATTAATCCAGTCTGTCCTTGAAGCCTCCCTTTCAGGGCAGCCTGGCTGCAATGTATAAAGTCACTTTACTTTGTTCAGCATCGAACCGGTGAAATTGCATCAGACTGTCACCCAATCCGAGACTCCACACCTCCCACTCCAAGGTACTTTTCTCGGTCTCCGGGTCAGGCTGGAAGACGTTCATCTGATGCCAGGGGATCGTAAACTACACGGAACTGACCGCAATGAGTGCCAACATCCAGCACGTACAAGAGATGCACGGAGCCTTCAAATCTCCGATCTTCGAGCTGTATTCCAATCCGGCGCTTGACTGGATCCAGTTCGGCAAAAGGCCTCTGGGACAGAAAAAACTCCATCGCAGCCGAGCTGTCCTCCACAGTCCAACACGACGCACAAGTGCGGCCGAGAAGCTGTCGCTCATGCCCGAACGTTTCTTAGCATCCACCGCATAAAGAAGGGACACGCCGTTCTTCATCTGCTTCTCCCAGCCCAGGGCTGCATCATAGACCTCTGCGGCGTGATTACAATGCCTTCATTCGTTGTAACAGATTTTCCAGACCACACTTATGTTTTTTAGATCAGTAACGCTCCGGCGATAACTGCTGTGCAAGAGACCACATCGTTGCTGTTGCCAGTAATCGAGAAGTGTCTGGCTTTCTTTCCTTAGACCGAAGAAGTTGAAACGAGAGCTCGAGTATTCACACGGTTGTAGATATGCAGGAATGTTGGTCACCTTGCCTTCCACCGAGACGGTCCAGTCCACGTCATTGCCCTCCTGACACAGGGGGGACCGAACTCTTTTTGCCAATATTGAGCTCTCCTCGCCATAGACTGCCGAAATCATCTGCTACAGATGTAGCTGCTGATCTGACAAGGGTTTCGGCGGGTAGTTGAAGAAACTCAGAGCATGTCTTGCAAACGATCCCAAGAGCCGACACGAAGGAAAACCACTGAGCTCCATCGCTGTGATAGTCTGCCCTCCAGGTCCCCGCCGGCCCCGCACCATTTTCGTACCATTGCAACATGTTGGTATGCAGCGGTGCTCGCTGATAGTGAAACTGGAAGGCATGTAATCTTGTCGATGATACTATGTTCTTGTTGTGCTCTGAACTCTCACTTATCCCCTGCACTTCCTGCACCCAAACAGAACCAAAGCAAAGCTTCAGAAGTGGATTCCAAAACACACTGTGCCGTTTGTCAGGTTTGCACACTAGCTGCTTCCTTACATGCAGCGTCGTTTGCACTGAAGTCTTCCAGCATATAAACTGCTTGAAGACCACGTTGGCGGTACATGGCGGTACGTCGCGATGTCACTCCCAAACCTAAAACGCCACATTGCCATCGCGTTGTTCCGAAACGACCGAGGAGCCCGGACTTGATGTTGAAAGAAAAATGTCGAAAACACCTTGCCATGGTGGTGATTTTGCTGGCCGCAGTAAACACTTCTAGCATCTTAGAGTTTACGATCCGCCTCCCCGCCATGTGAGGCCCGTCCGGAACTGTGGAAAGAACCCGATTTGGGTTACAAATGTGTACTGCGCAGGTGGCTAGTCGGCTCCGAAACCACTACCACAGTCCTCGTCACCTGTCGCCGACATGGAGACGCGGGTGTTTCCCAAAGGCTTCAGCTTGCTGTTCCTGAGACCAGGATCGATCGCAAATGGCGGTGGCCCTGGACATGAGAATCTGAGATTTGCCAGCAAAAGGAAGGCTTCATAAGGTCCGGCATTCAGTGCATGTTGGGCCAATCTACAAGAGACAAAGGTTGTCGGGCTCCCCGCACGTGCGGAGTCTTGGATACTGATAAATTAACCCATTGACATTTGAGTACAGCACTTGCCCAAGAATGCCAGCCTTACCTCAGCAGTACTCGTACCGAACTTACACACAAACCGAGGCTCTGAAGTCGCAAAGATCTGCCCACGCTGAGACCCTAAACCCTAATCCTTCACTTCATTGATGCTGAAAAGCAAATGAAGCTTTGTCGTCACTCGGCAAACGTGCCAGTCTACAATCTACAAGTTAGCTCAGTCTATGTTGGAGCAGTGAAAACCGTAAGCCGGACTAAGCCACCAAATTCGACAAAGTCGATCTGAACTGTGAAAACTGATCTCCGTAGATGACAGTGCTTACACTCCACAGAAAGGCTCTCCCACGCGCACTCAAGCGCAAGAGCTCGAACTGTCCAGAGTAAATAACTTTTTGTCACTGAACTGGAGCTAGAACAAAGACTGTGAATCCCACCGTGGCGAGTTGAAAAAACGGCTCTTTTTGTTCAAGCTCTGGTGCCAACTGACAGCTTAAGATCCCAACTTGTGCTAGGAACGCTTTGCTCAAGTGCGGTTAAATCCTGCCAAGCCACTCAGAGTCGTAGTTCACCCCATAGACGACGTTGCCACCATCCTCTCGTGCGACGAACAGCGCCGAGGATGTCTTGTTGGACGGCTCCGTGGCCCTGCGCTTGCCGTACCAGGTCAAGGCTGGACGTCCGCAAGAACAAGACGGTACAGGGCCCAGGGACTTGTTACTTGTTCTTCTCTTTAAATTCTGGGCCAGTCTATAGAGGTCGCCGTCCGTAGTACGTAGACAGCTCCAGTTCAGCATGTCCGCACGCTTTTTGCCTCCCTGGCTCATAGAAGGGTAGAGAGGATAGAAACGGCATGCTGGCATGCGCGGAGTGGTCAAATTCTCATGCTAACTAGCCGCTTGTAGCCGCACCGCCAGCACACTTTATTTGCTGCTGTGGCGTTTGCACCGTCGTGCTCGCAAGCGCACGCAGTTGAGTCTCCATCACGACACCTGTGAACTTGGACGATTTCCTGCGGACCTCATGTTGAGTTGAGCACTGACCAAAAATACTTACGGGTAGCCTCCTCCTCACTTTGCATGCTCCCTGCTGGACTGTATGTCTTCTGCCGGCCTGACTTGCCACTGCAGGGCACCCTGCGAGACCGTGTCAATCGAAAGCTTGCTTCCGGCGATTCCTGGGCTGTGGAGAGTGCACACATTCCAAGTGGTGATGAAGTGGACGCACCCACCTTTGAAGGTCCGCCGTTAAAAGACAAGGCTACTGCTGCAGCGCTGCGGATGCTGTGGGGCTGCTTCCACACCTGCCGGTGCATAGGAAGGCAAACTCTGTGAAGTTTATGCTGGCACTGGGACAGGTGGCGGCCTTCACCGTCTTTTCTGCCCTCAGCTCGGCGGCGAGGCGACACGGACTTCAAACATGTCGCGCATGCATTCTCAACCTCAATCTGCAGCCTCGGTAGTCGAGTGGCTGCTGCTTTGTTTCCTCTTTGCTCCAGAACCCGGTGGTCCTTAGGTGCAGGATGAAGCAGGTGACAGGGCATGTTTAACCCCAGCGCACGCACACAGTGCTGTGCGTTATACACCGACAGAATAAACGTTCTGAAAGTATCGGCGAGCGCATTGCCACAAGAGCAGCGATGATAGCCACCTTAGCAGGAGTTGAAGCGAGACTGATGGCAGCCTTCAACTGGTGCAAAGGACAATCATGCCCGATGTGGCTTCTTCACCGATGCAGAGGATTTTGAGAGTATCAGTTCTACCGTTCCTAGACAGTTCAACAGCTTTAGCATTCAGCCACCAGGCGAGCCTTAGCTGTTGCAAATCTTGGGAAACGTGCCTGAAGCCTTAAGCTTCACCACTACATCACTGCGTGCGACCTGGACGCACTAAGAGCAGCTGCACGCAGCCCGCGGCGACTGCTTCGGCCGGGCATGTCCACAACGGAGCGGTGGCAGAGAAATTCCAAAATGGCTGCAGGGTTCAGTACACAAAAGCCAAAAGCCATGTCAGAATTGGGCTCAGAGTCAGAGGAAACTCGGAGCTGAGGCACCGCGCATGAGAGTGAAGTCGTGCCCTGCCAGTACACGTCGGCCCACACCAGGTCTAGCTGCCAACACCCTGTCCAAAGGCCACAACAAGGGTAGGAGAAGGAGCAGATCGACCCGGTCACAAACACAAAGAACAGCCTAGGCGATTTGAAGTGCACTCCGTGAAAAGTTCGGGAGGGATGCTGAAGCAAAGTACCTCGCTGTTGCCTTCAAACCAGATAGCTCACTTCTCAAATTTCGACCCAGCAAAGCTTAACCTCAAACATTCCCAGCAGGGAGGAGCAGGGCGGTCACGAGCAACAGACATGCCTCAACCAGACTTCGATGTCTCGAGCCACTGCGACCTGAGCTCAGCTTCTGTAAACAGACTGGGCTAGGGTTCTGGCTTGAGGAAGCTTCGACTTCACATGCCAGGGGACGGGAAGCACGATGTTTCAAAATCCAATCGTGCCACCCGGCCGTCAGTCCGTCAACAAGACAAATGTCACAAGGCATGCCTGAATAACATGCAGCAGTTGCGGCAACTGCACCACTCATGTGACAAGCTCTCCACAAAGGCACCGAAGAGTGGTCGGCATCCAGAAAGACCAGGTCTGCACCCTCGATGAAGCGCTCGCCCGCCTGAACTGGATGCACTTGCATATATATCAAGTTTGGTCGTTGCAAAAAGGCTCCTCGGCAGAAGTTGTCTTTCGCAGCTCAGCCCGTTCAGGGGCGGCGCCGTAAACTGCCTGCAACAAAGAAGTCTCTGCTTCTAAAGTCATGACGCCAACGCGCCGGCTACCCCTCATGCTTCTGGCCGGCAACGACCATGCTTCTGTGCTCAAGCGAGCCGGCTTCAGTACGATGAATGTAGACCTAGGTATGCTAGTGCGTGGACCTTCCCTCCTTCCTCATGAACAAGCCTACAACAGGCCAACGACTTATAGAGTCTCATAGTGTCCATGTGAAACTGACTGTTTTTCTGCACGATCTCCGTCTTCCTCGCTCGATTCTGTCTCATGTTGCGAATGCTCGGAGAACACTCCCTAACCGCCCTAACCCCAGAACTGGCCGTGGTCCCTGTCACGACTGGCGCTCTCCCCGTCCCGCCCGGAGCCTCAGCTGCAGCCTCGATACCTGCACACGGACACGTGTTTCCGCCCGCAATGCATGAGAAGTCTCAGCGCTTGCACGTGTTGCTAGGCTTCCTTCAGTTACGGTGGCGGTCACAAGCCTGACCAGCACGTGCATCCTTGTGCCGGCCGTGTGATTCCCCCAATGTGGTCCGACTTTTGGAAGCAATTTCAAGAGTCTCAGCAAGCGCCATCCCAGATTTTGCAAGATGCCGAGATACCCTGCCGGAGTTAGGGCGGTGTGTTCTCACTGTCAGCATGATGCCCAAGATTTTCAAGCACAGGCCATAGATATCCATAGATTTTCTGTGTCACGGCGCAAACGACACATCCCCGATAGTTTGCATCACGAGCTATGTGACGATGATGGCCTCCGGTGTCAATGAAGCCCTGAGCAGCAGCCAAGGGTAGCCGTAATGAACGGTCCTTTAAGGCTTTTAACTATCAGCTAAACCAATCAAAGCGCGCATGCACAGTGAGGCTGGATAGTCAACTCCCTAGTATCGTTCAGTCCCAGCACCTCGCAACCACCACTGCTTGTAGCGCAAGGATAGCAACTCTCTCTGCTCCTGGCCAGAAACAGCTGAGGTGATGCCAGGCTCTTTCGACTCCCGACACTTTCACAAAGTGACGAGGTCTCAGGTTGGAGTCCTCTGGGGTTGTTGTCTTTAGCGTTCCAGCTCAGACGGAAAGTGTCGGACCCGAGTCTAGTGGTGTGAGGTGACATGCCAGGGCCGCCAGGAGTGCTCAACATTGTAGCTGTGCATAGCTGCGCATAGCACATACCTACGAGCTTCTCCTGACTCCTAAGCTCTTCTCCGGAGATCTCCAGGGTTTGCTCGCAAGCATTCGGCTTTCCAGCGAAGATCTTGCCCTCGCGCCTTCTCAAGGCCCGTCAGCTGCGAAGCCTCATGTCTTGGACAGTGGGTGGCACGCTCTCATGAAACGATCTGCCGATGCTGTCAGGGATCTGACCTGGGGCACTGGCGGCGACCTGGTAATTGAAGGGATCTACTCCGACCAGCCGCACTCGCTCCGGCCTTGCAAGTAACGGTCATGCCCATTGAATACTCCCAGTATGGGTGTGATCCCTAGTTTCGGCGAGGTGCAGAAGCGCTAGCAATTCAGCCGAGGTCTCGCCGGTCTCAACCCCAACCTGCGAACAGAACGCTCTCTTCCATCAGCTTGAAAACGAACTGTCGCTTCTCAACACGAACTGCCTTGCCATACTGAAACCAGTATCTCCGGAAAGCAAACAGGGGCAAATCCACAGCTCAGACCACGGGGCACCTCTGCCAATGTGATGTTGTCGCTGGTAAAACCGCTTTGCTGCACAATGCTCGCAATCACTTCGCCACCTGCAAAAGCTTCTGCACACGACTCAACCTGCTATAGTTGGCCCACCGAAAACCAAGTGGGACTGCTCCTCGTCTCTGCATTCACGATACCGTGTAGCGGCAACGACTCTTGAACTGCATCTGCAGAAAACCTTTCAACTAGCTGAGCTTCAAGCAGTCCAGGCCCCCCTGCTACTACAGCAATAGTCGTGGAATTGCACCTCCATAGCTGGCTCTGAACAAGGAACATCGTACGCCTAACGCACATGTGAAGCTCGTGTGCTGGAATTTGCGAACATTCGAAGCCTCCACAGGCATGTCTGGCAACAGCTGGGCCACCAAGAAGTAAGACAAGTGCCACCTGGAAATTTGTGCAACGTGACTGTCACCGCGCCGAAATCAGGGTGTCGATAATTGTGCTCCAAACCTACCAGTAGCCCAGTTTGTCTCATTGAGCTTTGCTTCACGAACTTGGTTGGACCGGACACTGTTCGCACGCGCAACGACTGGGTTCCTTCTCATGCGTGGCAGCGTTGGACCAAATCAAAGAGCGGGCCTCACTTGCGAGAAGACTCATAGTAAGTTTGACTCACTACAGTACACGCTGGGTGGGAATCATCACTTGGGAATTTGGTGGGAACTCGACCAGCTCAATCAACACGACGGTGGCGACGACAGGCATCCTGCATAACTGGTCGCGAAAGCATACCCAAAATCGTCGCAGAGGTTTCGAGGACTGCCACTAAAGGAGGATTCTCATTATTCTTAATTTTTGGTGGTCCACCCCACGCAATCCACACCCAACCCTGAGCTGAGCCTATTCTCCAACCCCTCGCCGGCCTGAAAAGCTCCAGGCGACGGGCCAGGCCGTGACAAATCTCCAAGGCCGCAGCGAATACCAAGGTGATGCTGCGAGCCTCGAAGCCGAGGCATCGAAACATCAAGACAAGTGTGCATCGCCTGTCAACGCCCATGCTAATAGCTTCTCCATCGCAACAACCGACGAGGACCGACGTGTTTCGGACATGTTCTTTCTCCTCGCGCCATTGTCGTTGGAGGAATGCGAGACGCTCCATTCTCCGGGCACTGGCAATCGCTTGGGTGGTTGCCTTCGTGCTCCGCGACATGCTGGCCCATAGCAAAGGCCCACTCTCACAGTGAGGTCCGTGGAATTGCCTCCGTCGCTCTGCCAAAAAGGGCAGCACCAGGGCCGGAGCAGGAAAAGCCAAGCCATGGACCATGGCAACCACACGCGAAACGAAATCAATCCGAATCCACGAATGCCTTGCTGGCCATCCCGCTCTCGTAACGTGACATCTCCAAAGGACTTTGCCAGGCACGGCAGAAGTGCGGCTGCGAGATCCGTTGCGGGCTCCTTTGACTGGCGATTGCTGACTAGGCCCTTCGTTCCCCGGCCGCCCCGGCCTCGGGGGCCCGAGCTCCGAGACGATTCACGAGGGGGCCCCCCGGCCCCCCGGCCCCCTCTTCTCGCCCCTTTTTCCGATCGAAACCGCGGAGGAAAGGCAGAGTAGAGACCCCGCTGGCAGAAGGATGTGCACGACGAAGTGGAGGACGAGGATGAGATGGGGCGCCAAGGCTCGTTGTGTTTGACGTCGGCAAGACTCCATCAGCGCGATGCCTTCCGCTCTTTCTAGCTGGCTAATTCGGCAACGTGCTTCTGCAGGAACTGCAGCACGAGCTCGTTGAAGGTATCGGCCTGACTAAGTCGCAAGAACTGCCATTAAGAGGATGCGATGCGAATCTTGCGTGTAGTCTTTAGACTTCGACTGGAGATTTAACAAATGCCGCTGCCAAGCAGCAAAATCATCCTAAAACAACGGGACAGTGCATCCGACTGTTGCGAACGAGAGGCTCTTTCAAAGTACACTGAATGACCTGCACCATCCACCTCCGCGAACTCCTGATCAGCTTGCAAGTAGTCTTGTAGACATGCCTTGGCATGCGCAGCTCTGCTTGCAAAGCTCCGAGTCTGGTAGGAGTTCGGCAAAAGCGCGAATCTGGGAAGGCGGGAAGATCACATCGTCTGCACCAACCTCTGCTACTTACAGCACCCGACAGACAAATCCAACATCTGCTTGACTCTTGGTGGTGCTTAAGCAACATATATCTCTCGAGCCCACGCTCTCTTTGCCCACGGGTGCGCCCAAAAAAACACAATAAGGGGCCCTGCTGCGAAGCCACGATGCAGAGCACGGGCAGCTGGAGGCGCTGCACCTCCAAAACACCTGGGCCTCCTCTGCAAAGAGACAGGGAAGGAGGAGAGAGGAGAGGAAGGGGCCACATGCCAAAAAGGGAGGGGGTGAGGTTACGTGGTCACGTCCCTCGCGCTGCCCTTGCCTGGCGTGGGTCCTTCCAGCTGCGGCCGCGGAGGATTGAGGGACCCGATGGACCGCAAGAGGTAGTACAACTCTGGCCTCTCCTGGGACCAGGAGTGGCATCTGTGCTTTGCCGCACTTGCTTTTGTTTGCACTACTGTTCAGTGCAGACTGGGCATATGCCAGTCCTTCGGAAAATTCCGTGCGACTGCTCGAGGATGTCCTCTGGCCAGCTTGCACGGCCAACTGCACTGTCATCATTATGCTTCCGAATTCGCCCGAGCCTGAATCTACATGCCACAGCGGACTCTTTGAGAATTTGGCAGTGTGGGTTGTTCTCCGAGAACTACCGAGAAGCCTAGAAATCGAACTGAAATCTCTGCCACGCTAAAGGCCCACAAAGAGTCACCAAGTCTCTGAAGAGTTTGAAGCATTTCTTCAACTAGCTGCGCGTCTAGCCCCGAGAGCCCGACGTCACTAGAAATAACAATCGTCTACATTCACTGGATTGACCTGGACACCTTTAGCACGAGTTGATCAACAAAAGGTTGTCACGGGCCCAACATCGGCCAGATCGTCCTTCCGGTATTACGCACATCCTCGCCCTCTCCCACTGCTCGGGCCAGTCAAAGCTCCCCCAGCTGTCTGCCATTACCAGGGCAAGAACGCGGTCTTGATGACCTCACAGATGCAAGGCGCCCACACGTAGCGCATGCCCTAAAAAGATGCAGGGTGCCCGCCCCTCGAACCTCTCCAAGCGACATCTGGCCAACAATGAGGCTCACGAATAGCAAAACACACTGACAAAATCTGAATCAGGCAGCGTGTTGCAAATCCCAGCGCGGCTCGCCCACCCATGGATTGTGCAATGAGGACAACACGCTGCAGACCAAGATGTTGCACCAGAGCTTCCTGCCGGCGAGAAGCCGAACCCGCAAACCGATGAAGCCGATGAAGCATGAAAAGTTGCTGAAGGCAAGGCTCTAAGTCGGCGATCAAGAAGGCCATGCTGTCGCCGGTGGGATTGGGCGATCGACCATATCCCCGTATGTCATAAGCCACGCATCGCAGCATGGACCCTTAGCTTGACAAAGACGAGTCGAATGTCCCAGCCTCATGAAAGCCTGAGACAGAGGCTGAAAACCGGGACTTGCTGCCACCAACACACCTTGCCAACTTCTAACTTTCATTGAAGGTCTTGGAGAAACAGAATGGATCAATGTAGCGGTGGTGATTCTGGAGTCTGGGCTTGAGGTGCTCACTGTATTTCCACCTGCTCCATGGAGAAAGATCGCCACTGGCCTACCGTTCCTTCCTGGATCGCTGTCTTCCTTGTGGAGACCATTGCGTGTAGCATGTTGGCGAAGCTGCGCTATGAACTCTGCACTCCATGCCTGCTTTTCAGGTCAGAGGCTCGTAGTAGAGGTCAATCCCATTCACTGCGGCAGTTGGCATGCCGGCAAGTTCAAGTGCGGATGTGTTGGTAATGTTGAGTCTCACGTCTACTAGGTCACTAGGTGACAGAGTTGTCGGTCTAGTGTGTGCATTTTGCGTCTTCCCTGTCTTAAGGCAACGAGCCAAAACAGCAATCAACACACAAAGAAGGCTTTGAAAAGCCCGAGGTCGACGTCTACAGCTCCATTTCCCACTTGACTCAGGATGAAGCGCCACGGGTGACGTTTGCCGCCGCAGCAGCGGCAGCCCAGTGCCTGGGATCAGCTCTACTCCACCTGTGCTTCAACCGTTCGACCGTTCATGCGAGTTACAACAGGCAGCTATGAAATTCAAACGTCATCCTGTGCTCGCCGGCCTAAAAGGCTTTCTTGAGTATGGTTGTCGTGCCCCAATCCCCCCCTGGGCGGTAGGAAAATCGCTTCTGCACTTAGATACTCAACTTGTTCATCCTGGAGCCCACTGCCCACTGATCGCATAGCCGGGCGATTGACAAGTCATTACAACAGCCCCTGTCATCCTGCGTCTTGAATGCAACTGGCGGTTAACAATGCGACCATGAAGTTCAGAGGCAAAGCCTTGAGGCAAGAAAAGCTGGCCCTAGACTAAGTAATGTCGGGATCGCTGCCATCGGCGAATTGTCAGGAAGCTCCCAAGGCCCGTCCAGACCTCTTCAAGGTCACCTGGCATGGTGGCAAGAGGTGAAGATGCAACAGCAAAATCCCACCACAAGCTCACACACACATTCTTGACTGACTTCACGGAATCACACAGGTTTTCTCTGGTCAGAACTTCCCCAGTTGTACAATGCTGTGCCCCAGATAAAGTCGTCAGCACCTACATCTTGCACATACATCTTGAAACTACTCTCTGACCACATGCACGAAGCTGAAACCGGAACACATCCGGCACTGAGCAGACGCCTGAATCTTCCGGCTGCACCGACTTGCGCACCTAGTTGCGGGTAACTTGTCTTAGTTGAGTGGCATGTTTCCAGTAGGTTGAACCTATGAGAAGAAGCTCGCCCTTGGGGGTCGGGTCGGCCCACAAGACTATGGGTAGCAAGCCCCAAGCAGGAAGCAAGCCCTGAAAGAGCCTTACTGCAAGCCCTTGCAGGGAGTACTGCATAACAAGCAAGAGCAATCCAAATGAAGTGTCACGGCAAGCCGAAGCTCTGCAAGCAGAGTCGAGTTGCAGATCTTACACTGCAAAACGATTGACATGGGGCAGGGCCTAGACGCAGGCGTGGCAAACCCCAAGCCTCAAAACCAGTACTGGAGTGGGCAGGCCGAGCCGCACCCTAAACGGAACAAGAACAAACCCCCACGCAAAACCCAAACCCAACACAACAGAGGGGAGTATGGCAAAGCTTCAATTCGAAAAACAATGCTAGTCACCAACAAGTACCGATGGTGGCGGGCAGATTACAGAGAGAATCACATGCTGGTGAATCACAACCCAGAACAGGTTTCTTTTACTTCTGTCCGAGAAGAGCCACCCAGAACGCTGTACGAAGACAGAGCATCAAGCACAGGAAGAGAAAAAGTAGCCATTCCGCTCGGCACGGAAAGGAGGCTACATGCAGCTCGATAGCAGCTACTAGGCAAGATAAGACCGAGTGCCTGTCATGTTCCTCCTGCGGGACGGAATGAAGGGTGCATCCACGACATCTCCCAACGTTGAGGCATCAACCTGAAGGGGAAATGTAAGAGCCTGCCAGATTGCAAAAATTCACAAACCCTCCATTTTTCAGCCTTGGAACCTCGGGAAGCTTATTGGTGCAGTGCTCTGGCAACAACACTAAGATACAGTTCACACCACTTCACAGTGTTGCTTCCGGCACCGCCGCGACTGCCATCTCCAGACGCCGGGCAGACCCACGGCAGCGGTGTGATGCCTGACTTCATGCATGTTCGTGGGCCAAAGAGCTGGCAACGTATCGCACGAAACCATTGATTCATGGTGACGAACATAAACTTTTTAGGCCCGCGCCTGCCGCAAGCTCGGAGAACCCGCACAGCCGTTGAGACCCTGTCAAATCAAGCGCATGAGACCGTTGGGAGCATGGGTGGGTGCGACTGTCCGGCCGGAGCGGACGAAAGCTAGGGGGCAGAAGGGGCGGCGGTGCATTGCAAATGCGAGCTGATGCTGGTAATCGTGAGTGATGCAGTGTGCTGAGCTGTGAACTGGAAGGGAAGCGGCTATCCAATCAAGTTTGAGAGAGAAAGTAAATTCGCATGTGTTGTCGCAAAACCTGAACCTATGCTGCACCACGCGTGCCAAAGCTCGTTCCTCAATGCGGGTAGCTCCGAGCTCAAACAACCTTTGGCGAGCATTTTGGACACTTTCGCCTTCGGCATGGAAGCGATGGCTGGAAAGCCCGTCGGCTAGATGCCAAAATACCATTCCTCTGCGACTTGTCGGCCCGGGCCCTTCGCCAACACGATACCAGCAATACGAAGCCATACAGTGCGGTTCTGAACAAGTTGGTGCACCAAGGAGGCAGCTGCAGCCACACCGGGAGCAGGGAATGAGATCTCCAAAGATTCGGGAAGAATCAGAGAGTCGATCGCCAAGGCTGAAGCCATCTGAACGCGATGAGGAAAAATGCGAGGCTGTGGATGGGAAACCAAAGAGTGGCAAAACCTTCCAAATCCGGATGAGTCAGCTCACTCACCCAAAGCCACTCTTTATTCGCACGAAGGGGCCTCCGAGTCGTTGCTGTGCAGATTCAGACGGATCTTGATGAAGACTTGTTAGTGCGCAGCACTTTGATTGTCACTCAGCGACGGCTTTCGAAGGTTGGATGTTTTTCTCCGCATGTTGATCAAACTGTCAACCGTCCGGAAGCTCTCTAAGCCATGACGTTGAGGAAGAACCAACCGTGCGTAATAGGTGTGCCAACACCATGATAGTACAAGGCGAGCCTTTAAGCCAGAAAACGACCCTGCGTTTACCGCTGACGGTCGGCTAAACTGGTGCAGGATCGTCTTTTAAGCGGGTGTTGAGCCAAATTGCTGGGCTGGGTAGTCTAAGCCAGAGGGCGCACGCAACTAAATACCCTCTACCTAATCCGCCCCCTATTTCTGCGTGCAGCGGGCTGCGTAGCGCTTTAATCTATTTTTTCCTGTAAACGGGGGGGCAGCGGAAACATGAACATGGAAGGGGGGGTGCAGAGACTGCCATCGAGAAGTCCGAGGAACAGCACGACGACTACGGACTCGACTGGTCCTCGATGACATCAGAATTGAATCGAACGGGTTCTCGGAGCTAAGTTGGTCCAGGGTTAGAACATTTAAACCGAGTTCTTGGAAAAATTGTCGGGCTCTGCTAAAATGGTGTTCGTTTGACTGTTATCTTGGACTCGGACATCAACACATGACACGTGGTCACCGCTAAATTGCCAGACTGCCGCCTTAAAAGCACAACGGCTCGTGCGCACAATGCGCCGCGCCTGCAGACGTCCCTGGACGAAAACGACTCCAAACACCCATCATTAGCGTCATCAGCAAACTTTTTTGGACCACCGAAACCTTTTCTATGTAACATGGCGACAACGACAATAAGTCATGTCACGTGTTGCTATCAACCTTGGCCCAGCCTGCAAAGCCACGAAAACTCTGGCGGCCAGGATCTGCAGCCGCTCGAAGTCTGCATGCAGCCTGCAAATAACCGTGAGCCAGTTCCCATCAGATCAAAACTCTGCCTTTTGTACCAGCAGGAATCGGCCGCACCTCGCAGATTGCTTGGACAGCTGCCTGCGAAGCGATCAGCTGCGGCCAGCCGAGATGTATGAAAGGCAGATGCAAGTGATGGAAGGTGGTATTTGTAGACGAACCCTGCAACAAACGATGACGAAATCTCCCGAGTTTATTACCATTGCAACCTTTGCACCAAGTTGCGCGGCATGGGAGTACGGTCGCTCGCCCGCACCCCAATCCTTGTAAGAAGTGCAGGCCGGTTGAGGACATCTGGGACATGTAAAGTGTAAAGCAGTCCAGGCATGTCCAGGCCCAGCCTTGGGCTGCAGGAAAGCATTCTGGAAAGTGTGGATGTCCGACTCGCTGAGGTGCATTGCTCAATTCCACATGACATGGCACTTGAGTGCAAGTACTTTGCTCCGAGCTTTGGTGGCGCAAGGAGGCCAAATTCTAGGACTGTTCGGACTTGACTTGATGCACATGACAGTGGAAACGACAAGCGGCTTGATTTTTTATGGCTCAAAGTTTGATGGCCTGACGATGCATGACAAGCTTCTGTCACGTTCCTTCGCTAAGCTGCAGACGTGCATATCTACTTCCAACTCCATGGTGACATGCTGCCTGAAATAACACAGCCGTTCAACCTCATCGACCTCCTCTCCAGGGCGCGCCTGTGCCGGACTCGTCTTGAGGCAAAGAACCCATACTGGTCACGCACGCATCCAACATCGCATACTTCGCCCATCCTGTCAGCGAAAGGCTGCCTGCCTCAACCAAGTCATCGAGAACCTGCGGATAACATGGTCAGCACAAAACCGGGAGGTCTGAAGATTGAGAACCTGATGGGGCTTGCACACGAGACAAGCGAATCTCTTCATTCACAGCCGAATACAGCCACTGCTACCTGCACCGCATTCAAACAAACTCAAGGAAAGAGATCAATTGGAGAGGTGTCGAAATATCGCTGTTGCTGTCTAGTCTATCACATTCTACATCCCACCCTCGTGCTCTCAGTTGGTCAGGTCAACGTGCACACTTCCTGGGCCCCACACTGCTTTGACAAGCTCCTCGTCAATGATCGGAGTGAAAGCAGCATCGCTGAGCTCGTGCAGCCGCGCCTTCTACTCACGTAAGTGCTTTCACTTCCCCGGTCCCGTCTATCAAGCTATCAATCCCAACAGGAAGCGAACTCACCGTTTCTGCATGATTTCAACATGCTACAGCTTGGGTAGTTACACTCACAGACTCGTGCAACCTGCCCCGAGTGTCAACAATCCTACGCTGGCAAACACAAGTAACCATTGCGGCTGGTTATGAACCATGTTTAAGGGTTAACCACCAACCATGTCAAAGCTAAGACTCTGTGGCAAGAATCGTATCTGCATACTTGGCAATTTCGCAATAGTTGGCTTTGACTTCCGCGGGTATGTGAGAGTCCTCACAAAATCCTCTTCGTTGGGCTGGCATGCCTGTGATGCCCATGATGGTTTGGATTTGCAGCATGGAGTCATCAACCATGCAGTTGTTGACATTTCTGCTGCAAAAGACATTGGCAATGACATGGGCAGGCTGATGGTCAACACACATGTAAAGTGGCTACGACGTCCAAACTGGAATTTTTGCAAACTGAAACTTTGATAAACAGGTGTTCACAAACACCATGCATGCATGAGGCCCGAGACCTTCGTGCGCGTGATGACGTCTTCGACGGCCCGCTCAGGCTCCGGGCCTGGAATCAAAAAGCACTGACGAAATTTTAGGGCCGACATGTCAAAACTGGAATTTCATGTGTGAACATATGCAACTCCAGTCTTGAATCCTTTCGGTCAGCTAACCACATAACAGAACTCGTTCAGCCAATCTGCGCACGCACTACTACACAAATCGACCATGCACTGAGCGCGCAACACGTTTCCAGAAAGGATCCGATTAGTTTTGCAGCCTCTGCATGAGCTGACCATGTTCAACCACGAGAACAGGCACGAATCTGAATCACCGACACATTTGGACTGCGCCTGGGGTCTCAAGCAGTAGCCCAGCACGTTGAACTCTCGAAGCCATGCTTTCCTGATGGCGAGAGCGCAGAGACATCGCAAGGATCCTGGTCCAAGCTGCAACCGCTGCTCCGAACCAAAGAAAGCTAGGGCATGAAGAAGGATGCGCGAGGTATGGATGGGATTCATGATGCTGATGTGGGAGCCAGCATGTGCGAGGCAGACCCACGCGCAATTCCCGTGTGCAACTGCGACTGAGAGCGGTGCTGCTGCTGCATGGTGGGCTGGCTGTTGCTCTGCTACCGGTCCCATAATCGATTTGAGCCCATCCAAAGCATTCCCCTCTCAAATCGAATCACACGCTCTTCTGCATTACGTACATGAAGGGCACATGCTGCACTGCTGCTGCCTTCCCAACGTGTCCGTTGCAGGCAGACTCTGCCTCTGCCGAAGTCCTCGAGGGTGGCGGGGGCGGCTTGCTAGCCGCCGGAGCCGTCTTAGTCCGTAAACTGCACGAACTCCATTCAACGTCACAAACTCCAAAACTCCTGTTTGGTGACGTCATGCCCTGCCTTCAAATCTAAGGTTTTCGTGGCGCAGCAACATGCAAAGGCACCATGGCCAAGTCGGTCCCTGAGCTCGGCCTCCTTGCGATCCTCGCCAACCTCACTTGTAGCATCCTGCGCTGCAGAACACTGCCATCCCTGAAACTGCGAAGATCTTGTTCGTGAATGCTGTGACATCCACATTCTACAAACCACTCAGCTGGCGTCAGCCTCCCAAGCCGTCCATACACGCGAACACTGCAATTGTAACACCACAGCATACGGTCTCATAAAACATCTACGAACAACTGCGGCGTGCTGCAGCTTCCACATCCCGGAATTCTACAAACCGTCCTTTACAACATCCAAAAACACGCAAACCTTACGCGCAGGACAAGACAAGCAGCAGCAGACTTAATTAGTACGGCAACGTGGACAGTCCTCCCCATGAGGTTGTGCATCTTTGGCCACCTCTTCCGCCGAAAACATTGCAGCGTCCTGTGCCACCGGAAGCAACGTCACTTCCAAGCATACAGAGAGTGGCGAGGATCCATTCAATCGCTACATTACAGAGCACCACAAGCGACTTCGTCGCGGCTGCATGTGGCCACTCCGTGTCATTGTTTGGCTTCACTTCACTTCCTTCCAGCTTCCCTTGCGAAACCGATGTCGGCAAAAACCAACAACATCCTAAACTCTTTGCTAGGATTTACGAAGACAACAAAGAAATCCGCTTGCTGAGTCCCAAAGTGCGTTCGCCACCAAGACCGCGAACTGGGCATGTCTCCTGCTCAGCCCCCAGCTCGCCGAGCGCAGAATGATTTGATCCCTGCCACAGAGGCAAAGCTTCGAGCTACTGAGCCGCCGGCACAAGTCGTTGAAAACTCTTCTGAGCGCAGGTCTTGCTCTGCTGACGGCGTCTCTTTGGCCGTGTCAGAAACGACTGCGGACTCCTCCGGTGAGTGTGGCACTTATCGGACGGTAAAAGAGGGCAGCATACCTCGTGACATACTTTGACTCAGAATACATGCAGACACTGAGTCAGTGAGTTAGTCCTCGTGATCTTGCAGCTCATCTTTGGCCACAGCAGATTCTTTCGCAGCTTCCGTAGCATCAGCAGTCTTTTAAAATAGGTCATAACAAGCTTTGATTCACAATACATGTAGCCAACGAGTTAGTCCTCGTGATCTTGTGGCTCATCTCTGGCCACAGCAGAGGCTTCTGCAGCTTCCGTAGCATCAGCACTCTCCTACGTCAGCTGCACAGCATGCTTCGCGGAAGGGTTCTTATTTGTCTTCCTTCCCCGAATGACGTGTGCTCGTAATCTCAAAAATCGCGCACACATCCTGCACCTACAACTTACTCTTACACACTATTGAACCACGATTGTGCAAGCGCCAAGCGCCATTGGGGAAGTATGCTGGTCGTCCCAGCTATCCTGCAAGGGCCTCTGCAAGCGTCCTTTGGACCACAGCTTCGGTTTCCAAAGCAGACAGAAGGGACAATACTTATAACGAAGACTAGAATAACTGTCGCAATCGCGCACTGAACAGCAAGCTTGGGAGTTTCAGACGTCACGCTCACTCTTGATGCGCTCGGTAGCATTACTGAGACAAGTTCCTTTTCCACAGCCCGACCCTGAACCCTTCCTCCCGAAGCAGCCGACAACCCTGTCTCCAAGAGTCGCCAATTCAAATCGATGATGCTCGTGAAATGAACTATCGAGGTCGAGTGCATGTCCTGCTCCGGAAGCTCATCCACCNNGACATACACTGAATCTGATGGCACCTACACCAGGCAAAATAAAGACGGACAATCTCCGCTGAGCTCTGGTCTTGCTCCGGAGACGGCTTGTCTTTGGCCGTCATGTCAGACATCGTTGCGGACTCCTCGGATCCAGAACAGAGGCCTGCAAAAAGTCTCCATGTTGACGTGTCTTTAGCCAAGGTGACCTCCAAAAAGGCTCCACAAAGCCACAAGAACTAAGGATTCTATGTTTGCAGTATCAACACGCTTACAATGGGAAGTGTGTGCCTCGACAGGGAAAAGTGGCTTGTAACAGGTTTTATTTTTCGGAATTTTTTGGCACTGGCTACGGGACTAGGAGGTTGATGTAAGAAAGACTTCTCCGTTGCATGCATCTGGCGACTGTATCTAGATGTAGGCATCTGAAACAAATCTAAATGCCAGAGCCTTCTGCTCAGACTACATCTTCGTTTCTGCACCTGGCTGACTGCGTGCAGAGTGCCACTTGAGAAAGTGAAGCATACTTTCTTCAGAACCCCTCCTCCCAGAAGCAGCCGACAACCCTGTCTCTAAGAGCCACCAGCTCAAATCGATGATGTTGGTGAAACAAACAATCGATGTCGGGCGTGTCCTTCTTCGGAAGCTCATCCACCATCAGCTCACCGAGTGAATCAGCATTTTCGGCTCCCTCTGCGGCCTTGCGACATTCGACATACACTGAATCTGATGGCACCTGATGGCACCTACACCAGGCAAAATAAAAACAGACAATCTCCGCTGAGCTCTGGTCTTGCTCTGGGGACGGCTTGGCCTTGGCCGTCGTGTCAGACATCGTTGCGGACTCCTCGGCAAGTAGACTCAAATTCAAAGACGATGGCCAGAAAAAACTCCATGTTGGCGTGCCCTTAAGTAAGGTTACCTCCAACACGACTCCACAAAGCCACAAGAAGATGAGGTTCCTATGTTTGCAGCATCAACACGCCCAGAATGGGGAGTGAGTGCCTCGACAGGGAAAAAGCGGTTTGTGGGTCGGACCTAACAAGCCTTCTTGTCGGAATTCTGTCACTGTATCTACAGCAAAGAACCTACGTCTAAACGCCACAGCAGTATTTCTTCTACTACATATTCGTTTCTGCACCTGGCTGACTGCGTGCAGAGTGCCACTTGAGAAAGTGAAAAATATTCTCTTCCGAACCCTTCCTCCCAGAAGCAGCCGACAACCCTGTCTCTAAGAGTCGCCAATTCAAATCGATGATGCTCGTGAAATAAACTATCGAGTTCGGGTGCGTGTCCTGCTCCGGAAGCTCATCCACCATCAGCTCACCGAGTAAATCAGCACTTTCGGCTCCCTCTGCGGCCTTGCGAAATTCGACATACACTGAATCTGATGGCACCTGATGGCACCTACACCAGGCAAAATAAAAACGGACAATCTCCGCTGAGCTCTGGTCTTGCTCTGGAGACGGCTTGTCGTTGGCCGTCGTGTCAGACATCGTTGAGGGCTCCTCTGGCAAAGGAGCGGCTTTCAAGTCTCGGGAATTTTCTCATGCACAGAACAGCATATGGCAGCTGCCGGCGGAAAACAAAGGCTTCAATAACGCCTACCGATGTATTTGGTGAATACCTACAGAAACTCTCCATGAATGATCAATGATCGCCTACACTTATAACTCCAAGGACAGACTGCTGCCCCCAAAAGCAAACCTGTCTTCACAAAGAACCGACAGCTCTACTAGCAGCTAGCTCTGTAGCCGCCCGCATAAGTACCAAAGGTGGACTGGGCTTGGCCGGGTCGGCACACAGTAGCTCCGAATACGCGCACGAAGAATCACAGGTTTGCCCATCACAGCTAGGACGCTAGGACTAAAGAGCTTCCCAGGCAAACGAAGGAGCCTTGCAGAGGTGCCATCAGCTATGCACAGCCTCCAACTGCAACCATGTCGTCTGCCACCAATCTAGAGTTTGGCGCTGTCGGCTCTCGCAAGGCTTTCAGAATACATCGCGATTGTGCCACTGGGCAAACAGTGCTGCCACATGCCTTTGCACCTGCGACCTTGCAATCAGGACGGCATATCACTACCCGCAGCACTATCACCACTAGCCTTTCCTCATTTACAGCATGCAGAAGGAGGCTCAACTAAGGGACATGCTCACCGGACTCAAAGTTTGCAAACAGCCGACAAACAAGATCTAACCCGTGCGACCTGAAACCGGCAAGATCAGCAACCATCCTGCTCGGCCGTTGGCGATGCAGCGGAATTTGATCCCAACATATCCTGACTACAAAGGCAAAGCTTCGGGAGCTACTGAACCACCGGCACAAGTCGTTGAAAACTCTTCTGAGCACGGGTCTTGCTCCGCGAACGGCGTCTCTTTGGCCGTGACAGACACAACTGCCGACTCCTCCAATAAGTGTGCACTAGCCACTCGCCCACAAACTGGCAAAATGCACACATGCACTGGCCCAGAATACGTTTAGACACTGAGTTCGTCCTTGTGATCTTGTGGCTCATCTGCCGCTTCCGTAGCATGAGCCTTCTCCTATGTGAGCCGACAGTATTGGTTTTTCGGGTGGCCTTATGCCCTATGCAAAGGTCTCCAGTCTCTCGCTCAACATCACTCAACCTACTGTGAGAAAGATATATATATATATATATATTCGAGGAATAGGCTTGGAAGAGCCTCTTGCACGTTGCCAACAGCCACTACCTTATTCCAGACGGAGCGGTTTATTTGCCAGCCTGTGAAGTTTTCGGTATGCAGTTCGGGTGGGGATTAAACAATACCTGTGTGGTATGGCTGAGCCAATGAGACGCCAACATTGCTCCACGCAGTCCGCTCAGTGATTTCTTCGGCGGCTGGGTCTAATACCACGTAGCCCTGTACACAAAAGTTCCAAGTAGCTTTGGGTTGCTCTCGGAACATGACCAGACAGCTGAAGTCTGTTTTGCTCTAGCCCAGCTGAAAAGATTGTGTTGATGCATAACCTGAGCGACATAGGACAAATAAAGGCTCTGCTGATTATATTGTTTTACCGGAGCCCAGTGCAGCAGCTACATCTCGTGAAAAATAGTTTACGCTGATGTACTTATGCCTCGGGCCCTGAATGTTCGACTTCGCAACAGGCACACGGCATCAGACCAAGTCAATTGCTGTCCTCTAAAGAAACTTAACATGTCACGTCCTGCCGCAGCCGATCCACCGCTGGCTCAAGCAATTCACCGAGAGATGCTTCAGGGGCAGCCTCAGTACACAAACAAGAACCCACTATTTCAGGGCCCCAGCATTGGCCCGGCATGGAGACGGCTTGAGCACCGGTCTTGCTCCAAAAGCGGTTGGTCTGCAACGTCGAAGCTCATCGCGGTCTCCTGGAGCGGATGTACTTTTCCAGCGAGGGACACAAAGCGTCTCCTCGAGCACACTTTCTGTTTGGCCTGTAGCCTATTCAATCCGTCATGAAGCGGGGAGAGCGTCTGAATGCTTCAACGCAAACTGCAGACGTGTCGCATTGCAGAAGCGGACAGCTCAAAATGAAGCTCCTGATTCGTCTCGTCATCCACGGCGGCTTCTTCCTGAAGGTCTGACCACTAGAAGACGGTCAAAGACAGAACTGCGCGAACTCAAAGTAGTGTTTTGCGCAAACTCCAGCAATTCTTGGCATTGCCCACCGGATCTGGCTGTTCTCAACAACCATGAAAAAGGATGCAAGCGCTGCCGCCACGAGCTTCGGTTTCTAGCAGCTTCCGTCGTACGTCCATGTGGCAAGCAACGAGCACCCTGTGTGCAAGGTGCTGATCCCTGCTCGCCCAGTCGAATTGAAGCATGATAGAGCGAAAGACCCGGATGCTTCTGAGTATCGAAGTACCGAAGCAAGACAGGAATCAGCAACAAAGATCGCTCATGTCTGGAAGGCCATAATCGAATCTAGAGTTTATGCCCAAGTGGGCTTGCAGGGTCCATCTTGGGGATTGAGAAGCTAGCACCATCATGGCACATTGGAAGGAAGAACCCAGAACGATTCATAGGACTCAGCAGAGTAGCCCAGGGTATGCTAATGTATGTTAGCTTGCAGATAACTGCTGACCGATACTTCATGGGCAGCTCTCACGCAGAAGTAGTTGTAGCTTGATAGAGCTGTGCAAAACATTCACTGCTTGTTGTTGTTTGACGCATCTTGCATGGGCCAACGTCCCTCCAACCAAGCCCCATTCTGCCGTATGGGAGCCTGTGACCTGTGAACCGCTCTCTTATCAAGCTCGTCGATTTCTTCTGACTTTTCATGACTTTTCTGTCCGGAAAGGGAGGTTGTCGACACCGTGGCATGGGCTGGAGACCCAGGATGATCATCTTCTCAAGAAGTTGCAAAATCTCCCATCAGCATCTGCATCTATGCAACCTGCACATCAGAATTCGGACAGAAATACCACATGTTCGCCTGCGGAATCTCGAGGTCCAGGGCATCGTGCCCCCAGCCATCTGTCAACAGCACAAGACCACACACAGCAGTCTTGCAGTTCTTATAAATCAACCCACAACCGGTTGACGCCCGCACTTATCCATGACCTGGCATTTGCTTGCCTTCGGACGTCGCGCCTGTATCTTGCTGGAGATCTCCAGGCAGGTCTGGTGCCCAACCTGCACGACAGTGCATAATTTGTTCGCAACACCTCAAAACTCTCCTTTCATGTCCATACTCTGTGGAGCGACTTGCGCGAGGCCTTCTTCTGAGTTGCCCGACAAAGCTTCGTCAGCACCTGAGGTAACTGCACAAATGAGAAGGCCCAAGCATTCAGAGCGATCGACGAGTGTGCAATCTCAGTTCTGAATGCAAACGACTGGATGGTGGCATGCAGCTTCAGAGGAGGTTGATGCAGGAATTCACGAAAGAGCCTGTGGAAGTGGCTACAGTGCACGGGTTACCAAGTGAAAGACTCAGCCAACGGCGATGTTCGGCTGTGCATCGTGCAGTGCTTTCAGAAATGAGAGCTTGAAGAGCTTGAGCATCTTCACCGGCGGCTGAAGCTGCTTCGCCCTCGCCTGCGACGGCGAATCGCGCAAATACAAGAACTCCACGACATGAAATTTCAGCATTGAAGAGTGATGCCTCGTGGAACTCCTTCGTGAGGCTGAAAAGTCAGCGAAATCTGCACAGGCAGGGGTTGAACGCTTGTGCCGAAGCCTGCGACATCCTGCAAACACTGGAAGACCTTGATGAGAACATTGGGCTCCGGTTGCAAGCTACCTAGACCATTAGATCTCTGATCTTTATCTGGCAACCCACGTGGGATGATAAAAGTACACGCAAACAAGCGATGACAAGTGGCAGATGTCAAAAGCCAAAACCACCGTCTTGTTCCAAAACGCTCAGCCGATACAATGAGAAGCCGCAAGCCCACAAATTTGTTAGACCTTACAGCAAACGGCAACATGGCTTGTCGGTCTGGTTGGAGACCCTCTGTTGTCTCTGAGTAGTTTCAGGCGCTCCCTCGTACAAACTTCGTGCTTCGATCAAAAGACGTTCAAGTGCCGTCGGGTCGCCGGGCGGGCTTTGCCTTGGATCCATTTCCTGGGCATGCAGAACAGCACTGGCGTGATTGAAGGTCAATCGTCCACGGTCTTCGAGTGCGGACTCCCGCTTCTGTTTCACCGAAGGGCCGAATGAGCCTCTTCACACGGGCATCTCCTGTCCCAGGTGAATCCTGAGGGGCGGGGGCTTGCCCATAATTCGATCTTTTATCTCAATGTAGATCTTGCCACGAGCAGCTACATGTGTGCAGTTCTGCTTGAAATGTATGCCAAGATAGATGGAAGTTACAACTTTTCTTGGTCATCTTGAATTGCCTTGAGAGACTAATTTGTGATGCATGTGGCACGTTCCCACATGTGGTAAGGGAGGTTTGTCGACAAGTCATTGGCATGAACCGATGTTTTTGACTAAGGTTAAGTGGAGAAGTTGCTCTTGTTTCTCCAGGACTTGCCTTGAATCTGCATCATCGTCATCATCATCATCATCAACAGCATCATCAGCGATATCACATCATCATTAACAACAACAACTTCACCATCACCATAACCATGATCAATACTGTGCGAAATCATCGAGTAGAACAGCGGCTTCCCGGGGCGTCTACGGTTTTGGCAGGAAGTTTCATGCAAGGGGGCATTGCCCACCCCACACACACACACACACACGGAGACGGTGGCAGCAAGAGGAAAAAAGGCTTTCTGCCACTATTGATCCATCTGGTGAATATCTGAAGTCCTTCCGGGTTCTGGGCTTAGCCTGGCCGCCATGCACTGTGAAACGCAGGCACGTGGAATCCGCGTCCGGATTCCAAATCACAGGAAAGCTGCAGTGTCTTCGTTGGATGCCGTCTGCAGAACCCGGCATCCCCCTGCAATGCTGACACCAAGACCTTTAGCTTAGAATCAAGGCTCACACACACACACACACAACACCCCTCCGCAACAACAGATACTTAAATTCCCGGTCCGAGGCTGGTCAAAGTGCACGAAACAACATGAATACCCAGTCTGAGGCCAGAAAAGTGCACGAACCTCGTAAATATAGAAAACTCAAATAACTGGGAACTCCAAAGAAAACCCGAGGAGAGGCACCATAAATACGCAATAAAAACGCAGAGTGCGCAACACGCATACGCGCGGGAATGTGCCGCTCTCCAACTACATGGCAAACGTCATCGAGCTCAGTCGAATGCTCCCCACCCTGGCTTGCATGTGTGCCTGTGTCCCTAAGTCTCTGTGTGTGCATGTGCATGTTTACGTTTCCGTGTTGTTTTTGTGTGTGTGTGTGTGTCTGTGTGTGTCTGTGTGTGTCTGTGTGTGTGTCTGTGTGTGTCTGTGTGTGTCTGTGTGTGTGTGTCTGTGTATGTGTGTGTGTGTGTGTGTCTGTGTGTGTGTGTGTGTGTGTGTGTCTGTGTGTGTGTCTCTGTGTGTGTGTGTCTCTGTGTGTGT
>CAJNDV010019136.1:48313-67354 GCA_905221635.1 Symbiodinium sp. CCMP2456 | reverse complement strand
CCCCCCCCCCCCCCCCCCTCCCTCCCCCCCCCCCCTTAAGACCCCCTTAAGGGGGTGACCCTTAAGCCCCCCCTTGAAGCCCCCCTTAAGCCCCCCTTGAAGCCCCCCTTAAGCCCCCCTTCGCCCGAAGGTCTGGGGCCCAGCCCCGCCGCAACAGAGTTACTTCAGCTGCACGACATGTTACCACGTGAGCCGTTGTCGAGAATTGAATCAGATTCGTGCTTCGGCATGTTCCTGGAGTGCGTTATCACACGCGTAACTACTCTGCGCACGATGCAACGAACAGTTGTTGTTTTGCTCAGAGCAAAGTTCAGGAAGAAGAAGTGACAGACTGCAAGTACAGACATAACTAGAAGGATCACTGCAAAGGGTTGGACATTGCGCGGCGGACTTGAAAGAAGTGGACACTCTGGAAAACTTGAAAACAAAAACATGCACTGCACTGTACTTGTTGCCATCATTGTGGCACGGATCTGCAAAATTTGCATTTGCACACAGCCCAGAAGGGGCAGGCTCAAACCTTTTCAATTCGGCTTTTTGTCTGAGAATGTTCTACCATTGCTACCATGCTTGCCAACCCTGCAAGCGCAAATTTTGCTTGAAAAACGTAGCAAAACTCAAAACGGAGCTTGTGAGGAACGCTGCATGTGCGCTACTCTGCTCGTACAGACGTGAAAGTTGTTTTGATTCTGCGTAGGCCATTACATAGACTTGGACATGGACTTAGTGTGCAAGCGTTTTTGAAACCGCGAGCGCAGCTGACGCTGTCTACAAGGACCGCATGCGCAAACAAAAGAAAATCGTTCTTTCTTGTGCGTATTGGCTTCATGTTTTCAAAAACTGGATCCTGTTGTTTCCATTACGTCCCACTTGTCTCTTTTGTTTTCGGCTGTTTCCTTACATGTTTTTGTTTATATATGTTTTATTGGAGTTGCGAATTATGCACTGCCACCAGACTGCTGCAGTATTGTATTCAGTTCCAGTACTGGCATCTCGAAAAGTCCCATCCACCCACGCACATCTATGCTAGTGAACATACTTGTTCCGGTTACGTTTTGATCCAAAGCCTGGCCTCATCGCATCTCGAAAATTTGGTTCATTTTTTGTGGCTTGGTCAATATTTTTTGAGCCAAGTTCAATTTTGTTATCCGTAAAACTCATTTTATTGCACAAGTCCGAAGTGTAGATTGTTGTACACCTTTGAGAGATCGCCAAGTTTTTGACGTTTTGGCTTGGAGCCAAGTGTGGCTGAAAACTGTCTTTGAAGCCGACCGACACCCAAAAACGGAATGCGAAGTGCACCTCGCAATAACGGTGCTGCCCATGTTCAAGCAAATTCGTCGAGTGTTTGATTTGGTTCGCTTGCTCAGAATTACTTAGCAATTTTGAAATGACTCGAACATGACGTTTTGTCATTATGGGCAATAAAGCAGGTTTGTGCTCTCGGAACCAAGACGAAGACTTGGTGCAAGGGCTCAATACGTTAGGTTATGTGGCGTGATTAGCGAGTCAGAAAGAATGCCATTCCCTAAGGTGTGTGTGTGGGTCGTTGTTGGAACAGTTGGAACGTGTGGCGCTGTCCATAACAGAGCGGAGGACCAAAAACAGAGCCGTCGGTCAGTGTGCTGGAACGAATGTGCGCAAAACAGAGCTTTCGCAAAATTACAACCCGGCCCGATGATGCATCATGCTTGCGGTTTTTGTGTGCGCATGTGTTAACGTGTGGTGACCGCGATGCTGTTTGGCAGACAAGTTTTTGGCAAGTCGAGCAGCCATGGCCGAAGACGGATTGGTGCAGATCCTGGTGCGGCTGCATTTACGATTTGGCATTGTGCAGATGTCTATAGAGTCTCAACATTCACATTTGCATTGCAGGCACTCCTTGTGTTGGACACAGACGGTGGGCGTTTGGCCGTCAAGTACAATTCGTACGCGCGAAAGGACTTGAGCCAACCGCAGTGTCTATCATCAGATGTGTACATTTGGATTGTCGCTGGTTTTCGCGATGCGTAATCTACCGCTGTTGCACGGCACTTGCACCGAGGCTGAATGTCGATGGTTGCGGTTTTGTCAAATCGTCGTTGTCGATGCAAGCAGTGAGGAACTTTGGCCAACTGTCAAGCAGCAAGTTGCCTTCGAAAAGAGAGAGCATGCCTTATTGTTTTGTGCAGCAGTTTTGTGTCGTTTCGTGTTTTTCCTGGTGATCGATTAAGGTCATCAACAAACTGCCGAAGCCCTCGGCGACTCGGAGCGATGTGGATGTGGCGGTGATTGATGACTACACAGTGATTTTTCAGGTTCCGTGCAAAGAGTTGCGGCTCAGAAATCGCAGTTGGGCTTGTGGATGCAGCAGGCCTGCAATGACGTGGTCGTGGCCGCGGTAGCTGCATCCAGCGAAAATGAGCTTGTGATGTTGGAGCTTGTCGGAGTCTTAGCCAGTGCAAGAGCAGGAGGCACATGATGATTTGGGCACGCAGTCCCAACTTGCGGCGAAGCTTTCCTTTGCACACTTCATCTCCAGGCGGAAGGCATGTACAATGCCCTCTCGAATGCATGCCAAAGTCAAAGCTTTTTGCTGATGCCTCGGCGGGAAGAAAGGCTTCGAATGTTCGTGGTTGCTTGCTGTCAATACTGTTGGAACAGGTCATCAGGTCTGACAAAGCAGCTTGTGCTGGATAGTCTTTCCGATGTTCTCTTCATCCTGGACGAGGTCCGCTGTATGTTTCATTGGCTTGCATGGAGGATGCATGTGGTGAATGCTGATCATGCTGACCCACCTGATGCATTACGTTCGAGCACCAGGTCACCGACAATGGTGTCATCATGGAGACGGATGACGAGAAGATCTCAGCACGAATCAAGATGATTGACGAGACAGAAGTCACCCAGAGTGCCCAGGCACTGACAACTATCATGTTCAAGCGCACCTGCATCACCTTCTGCAGCGTTGTTCTGGCTGTGCCTTCTAGAATCGGGCACTGTCACTGTTGGCGGACAGGAGTTAACTTTACAGCACCCTGTATCGTAGTTGCTGCAACGGTCAAGGCGTGTCTAGGGTCAATAAAGCCGGAGTAAGCGGGATGCAGGCCGAACAGATGTTCCAGAAAGCGACTCAAAGCAGCGGTCTCAGTGGGATTGAACAGAAACATGCACGACTCGTCATTGTGATCCTTCTACGGAGGTGCAAAGCAGAAACTGCTTGGTTCGCTGATGGGCAGTCGGGGTTGAGGCCTCTCCGTGGTGCTGCCAGACAGTGCGTCCGGCACAAGGGCCTCTCTCTCCCGCGCGTCGCGCTCTCTTGTTAGTTTTGCAGGAGCCCTGCTCGCAAGTATCTCCGCATCTGTCTTAGCCAGCAACGGCGAACCCTGCACGTTATCGAAGACCGCCCGTCAGCATGTTTTGTTCTCTTCAAACTTCAATGTGTGGAGTGGGTGCTTCTGCAACTTTGTGTATCACATGCCGCTCATCCCTCCATAAGGGAGGCTGGCAATCGGCGGACTCTGCCGTAGTGTGTCTTCATAGATGTCCACAAGATTCCACAACTTGTATTCCTTCACCTCGAAGTCATCGAAGTGCATAGGCCCAGGCTGTCACCAACTGTTACAGATTGAACACCTCGTCGTCCTGGTTTAGGCAGTGCGTAACCATTGGTGCAAAGCCTGTGCCGACCAGGACCTCCAAAAAGTTACGCCAAGGGTGTCAAGCTGGAGACAGACAGCAGTTGTTCAACCAATTAACTTGAAAGCGTCAGCATTGGTCTTGACCGTTTCTGCCTCAGAAAGCAGCCATTGTTGATGTCGGCTCAAGTGTTGAGGCTTTTTCGTAAGTCGACTACAGGAGTGATTAGAGACGGGATGTGCTGCGAACAAAATATGACACGGTCTGGGATTTTTCTACACAGCTTCGGTTTTTGTTGCATTCTTTCATAGTTTTCTGATGTTTTCTGAAGCATGTGACGGAGCAGACGAGCAGATCGAAAGTGCAGGTAAGGGGACCTGATGCGACCTCAAGAGAGGAGCAAAGATGCCTCTGCCGATGGCACAGCGGCGGTGATTCCAGAATTCATAGATCCGGACGAGGCTGTCGTGAGCGGATGGTAGGGGGCTCAGGTACTTGTGACATCTTGGTCTGCATCGCTGGCAGTGTGTTTCTGAGGTTTGCCGACTACAAGTCTACCTCTGACGATGGTGGAGGCTGGGCTGGGTAGCGAAGGGCGAACAAGTCCACCCAAGTTTCTTCCAGCACCAACGAGCGCAAGGCGACGCAATGTCCTGGCTTGCCGCAGTTGCGTCTCGACCGCACAGGCCACGGGTTGCTACCGAGAACCCAGCGGCTGTCACAGAATATTCTGTGGGACAGGTCTGAGAGACTCGGTGTTGGTGCGAGTCCACCCGCCAAGGCAGGGCAGGGCTTCTGAGACACAGCCGTTTCTGGAGGCGAAGGAGGTGTGAAAGCATGTGCGCAGGAGGATCGTGCCAAAGAAATGCAACCTCTGGGCAAGGCAGCTCGCAAAGCCATCAGCAGAAGGCCACTTCAGTCAAGCGGCCGTGAAAATCTTTGCGAGTCTGACCACCGCGCGGAGCTTCAGAGGCTTCGCCGGGAGCAGGAAGAGGCGGAGTATGCAGCTAAAGGCCTCGAGCTGTACAAGTGCCACTCTTGTGACTCTTGTGTTGTGTGACACTTCGCGCTCCCGTGCTTGTCCAGTCTGGCTCGGCATATGCATGGGCCTACTTGCGTGACCAGCACAAGCTTATAAATATACTGAAAACGTTTACACTATCTTCCGAAAGACTCGTTCAGTTACGCCCGGCACCTGATACAGCCCCCGTCCAAGAAGGAGCAGTGCGAAGCCCCTGCAGCCAGTAAAGGGTGGCCAGGGTTTGTAGCAAGACGCAAACGCCGTCATCCACGCCGCTCCTGCTCCTTGGCTCGCTTGTCTGCTGTTGCTGTTGCTGGTGCTTTCAAGAAGTTAAACAAAGAACACAAAAGACCCAATTTGTCAGCATGAATGGTTGGCTGTAGCCTGGCAATCCCTTCTTCCAAAATCCATCTTGTTTTCTCTACCTGGGTTGCTGTTGTCTTGTGAGGACCCTTTTGCTGCCATGCTCGAGCAAGACGTAGACATCACCCTAAAGGCAGGAGATCGGTTTCCAGGCCTGCAGCACGCTTGCGACGCCGTGCTTGCAGGTGATTGTTGTGGGAAATGGGCAGGTGGGCAAGACCTCCATGTTTCCAGCCTGAGGATTGGTAGTAGCAGGGACGCTCAGAAAGCGTCGCGTGCAGCCAAGGATCACGCGATTTGCAAAAGGCATTTTCACTAACGAATACAAAAAGACGATCGGCAGAGCTCTGAGAAATGCTGCAGAGGCCCTTTGGCCCCATGGTCATGCTGAGTACTAGCCGCAGGTGTTGACTTTTTGGAGAAGAGGACGTTTTTGAAGGATGTGGGTGAGGAGGCGCATAAGCACTAGCCTGCGCTGTCCAAAAACTCATTACGACACGTGAAATTCGCAGAACTCTCCAACCCGCGAAGGTTACCTACCTTCTGTGGGACACAGCCGGGCAGGAGGAGTATGATGCCATCACTAGGGCATACTACAAGGCCTGAGATTTGTCGGAATTTTTCCTTAGATGCAAATGTGTTCACTTCTTCCAGGGTGCGGGTGCGTGTATATTGGCCTTCTCTACCACGGACCGGGACTCTTTTGATGCCATCGAGTCCTGGTACAAGAAAGCCCCTTGCCTCAACACTTCTGTGCAGCTGTTTTGATGTTGGGTGCCTGCGGCGCCAAGTGTTATTGCTAAGATGGCAGATGCAGGAGCGCCTGTGCCTCCGAGGTCCACGACGAGTGTGGCAACCTCGTGATGGTGCTTGTGCAAAACAAGGCCCCAGAGCCCTGAAAGGGTTCCCTGCCCTGTAGGGTCGATGAGACGTGATGAGACCTCGCTGTGCAGTCGTGTCGAGCTTTCTCGAGCTTTCCAGGTGGACCTCCTAGATGAAGCAGTGGTAGAAGCAAAGGAGGTTGAGACGTCCAGCACCCAGCGCAGGCGATGTGTTGTGGATATCTTAGTATCTTCGAGGATCTCGAGTTGAGCTGTGCGATGTAGAGCCAAGGATAGCAAAGAAGCTGCGTCTCAAGCTCTACAGGACGCGTTTGCCTGCAGCTGCCTGCACATTCCATTCCCTTCAAGCATGCCAACTTATCTGCTTGCACCGCACACTCGCCCCAGATCTCGGTGAGCACATGGCCGTCGCTTGGGAGTCTGTGGTGGGAGATCTGTCTTGTAGGACGTGCGTCAAAGATGACCTTAACGTCAGCGAAGCCGCAGCCTTAGCCGCATGGGGGCTCTTTCAGAGTCTAAAGAGATCGCAATACGAACCCCTAGACCCACAGAGATGCGCCTGATGGAAAGGTTTTCACCCACCTGGGCAACGAGTTCGTAAAGAACGGGGGCGAGGCACCACCCCAAGGAGAGACCGTGTTGACTTGGGCAGTTCGAAAGCGCCCACGAGGCATCAGTGGGCAGAGCGGGCATGATGTCGATAGAGGAGGCACGGCTGCGAGCGCGAATCGAGGGTCGCGCTACACCTGGACATGTGAGACGTGCCAGAGGTTGCGTCGAAGCCGATGGCAGCAGCGAGCCCAGCTTTAGCGCCAGCTTGGCTGGTTGTCGATCGGGCAGCAGAACCTGTTTCAGGAAAGAAGTGCAGCTGCCAAGGCTGTGCTGCTTGGTCCCTGCCATCGAAAGCCTGGTTTTGATTTCCACCATGGCGTTCAGGCGGGAGGCGCAGCCCCAGCGGAAGATGCTGCGGGCGACCAGCCCTTCAAGCTGTCGTGGCTGGGCTTCGAGAAGACCTCGTCTTGTCACGGAAGGAATTGCACTAGAAAGCATGTGTATTGGGTTGCAGCCCTCGGTTCCAGGAATGGGAAGCCATCCGTGCAGCGAACCGGCGGCAAAAAGTCCATGAAGTGCGCCATCTTATGAGGCGACGAAATCGTTTCACTTTCATGATCGTCTGGCTGCCATGCACACGTGGTCGATTTTGCTGCAAAACGCAAGACGCAACTGTGGGCAAAGATTGCACACATGTTGGACTTCCTGTACATGGACTGACTTCTACACCCCATCAGTAGCGGACAGCGAAGCCAGGAAGTCGCGGGACAGTTTTTCACCTTTCGCTCCTCATGGGAAGAGCCGGGTCTCCTGTGTTAGAAGGCTGCCTTGCTTTAAAGGTTTTCATAGCTCTACGTGTGGTACTGGGACTGGGTGTCGGGAATCCGGCGACGGAGCCGTTTCTGTTGTTTGAGGCCAGTTCCTGGAACGTGCAACGCCAGAATTCAAGCACTGGCTGTTCGAGGGAGAGGTCCCTTCTTGGCAGCAATAATTGAGAGCCACCACAGGCCTGCAAAGACCAAGTTGCATCATCCTTGAACTGAAATAATCGTGAGAATGTGCGAGACGGTCTCTGCGGTGCATTCCCTGATTTCGCTTGCACGCTCTTTTAGCAGTAAAAGATGCTTCTGCCTGCTGGCGTGTGTGAAGTCGTGAAGTGGGTTCCCCGTAGCGGTGTGTGAGCCAGGACGCCTGGCGCTGGAGAAGTTCGGAGGGGTGAAGGGTTCGGCCCCCAAAGCGTGTGCCGTCTTCGTGCTTGAAAGGTTTGTCATGGGCTTGGACTTTCTTCAGGCGCTAGCAGTGTCGAGCCCCCGGAGGAGAGAGGAGGCCATCCGAGCTGTGTGGCCGCCGGCATCCTTCCCTTTTTTTTCTAGAGTTCTGGCCAGGCCGGTCCTCCAGCGCTGCTCCCCGAAACGCGGCAGCGGCTTCGCGAGGACCTGGCCTGGAGGCTGAAACGAGTCTTGCATGCCGGATGCCCTGAGGAGCCGTGGGAAGCAGAGGAGGAGCCTTTTATGATGAGCTTTCGGATTCGTGCGGCTCGAGACTGCTGATCGTCGGGCTCAGGAGGGTTGCCCGTACCAACGCTCAGAGATGGTGACATTCCGCAGCAGCAACGCCGCACTGACACAGCAGCACCGCCGCACTAGCATATGTTAAATCTCACGAGCAAAGACTATCCTAAATCCGTGCCCTCCAAACTTCTGACACAAGCCAAGCGCGGCATGCGGCAGGACCGTGCTGCTGTTGACTTCAAGAAGACACTCGAAGCTTTAAAACACGCTGTCCAGTCGAAGTAGAAGCATCGCGACCTTGACTGACTCACTGAAGGACGTCATGGCAATGATCACCTCGGTTGAGAAGCTTCAGTTGCTCGGGTCATCGGCGATTACCAGGTCATTGCAAATGATTGTCAGGCCGTTTGTCTCAAAGGTCCGACTGCAATCAGGCGGTATCTGCAGCTTCGATTCGGCCTGATCTGCGGAGAGGACGGAGGCGGGTTACGCATGTTACGCCTGAATTCACCCTTTGCCCGTGCCACGGTACTGCCGCTGTTTCTGAGGTGGCCAGGGTGAAGAGGCCTCCAACCCCTTGAAGAGGAAGCAGGAGGATCCTGCCTCATACTTCCGGCTCCGAGTGGCTGAGAGTGCTGTCTCTGGCTCAGTGTGGCCTGGGCCTGCCCGATCTGCCCACCCGGAAGAAGCTCTGGCAGGCTCAGGCCTGTCCCCGTTTCTTTCCTGGTAGACTGTAGCGGATGCATGATGGCACCCCTGATGCGACGAGACCTGCTTGAGACGATGGCTCTTCGGCCAACGAAAGCCTGTAGTGTTGCAGACGATGGGGGTTGCAAATCCGTTCCCGATCCTAGTTACTAGTTGACAGATCTGGCTAGAGAAGACTAGAGAGACGTGGTGCCTGGTTTGTGCCACACCCCAACACCTGCGTTTGCCAGAAGACTCCAGCAAGGATGCGACGGTAATTTCTCCCAAAAGAGCTGCCATGGCGCTGAGTCGCGGGGCCGAGATCCCTGTGAATCCCAATGTTGCCAAGCATCTCGCCGTCCGTTTATCTTCTTTTTCATGCCTCGACCGTGGTTCTGCATTGCTTGGCTTCCTTGATTTCGACATCTAAGGTTTGGCGTCGCGGTGTCCTGGGACAAGGAGCGGTCTTTTGCTGGTTGGGATGTGTGCGCAGGGGCGACAAATTCCTGCACACTGTCAGGGCATGCATGCTGTAGACGTGGATCTGCAAGCTGTCATCGTGGACCAGAAAGGCGTTGGAGTCTCAGGACACTATCGAGGTTTTTGCCTTGAGACGCTTGTGGCGGCAAGGTCATCATAGATGCGGCATACTACAACAACATGAAGGCTCTCAGGTGCATCTGGAACCAGTCTGTACCGGAACTGTCGCGACCTTTGATGACGGTCAGGTGCGTGACGCACTCCGGAGATGAACAGACCGGGGAGAAGACTGGTATGGATGAAACCGTGTGGGTCATGCCCCCTGGAGGCAAGAGCAGAGTCCTGGCCGTCGACACGTTTCCGGGACAGGGGGTCGGGGGGGACATGTGGGGGACGATCCGAGGCTGCCAAGAGTCCCTCCACAGGCTCGGCATGTCTCGACTGCGCCTCCGCGCATCTCTGCGAGCTTTGGCCAGGTGAGGCTCGTGATCTTTGTCGTGGCTGCGCACAACCGTAGCTGAGCCAAGAAGAGGGGGTCATCCTCAATCAACTGGCTGCGCTTCTCGCGAGTCTCAGGTGGTCAGCTCAAGGATGTTTCCAACGGTGTCCTTCATTTACTCGAGGATGATCCTGGAAATGAAGTTGCGTAGCTTGTCCTTCAAAATGCCGGGCGAAGCTTACGGTCGCAGTTGGCAGTGATGAACCTGGGCTGCACAACCCAGGAGCTATCGAATGGAGCAGAGCGCGAAAGAAGTTGATGCAGCCTGGAGCTCAATAGAAGACGCCGGAGTCCATGCCGCTCAACCTTTCCAGGCATGGAGAAAGCTCTGAAGCATATGAAGCATATGAGGTCTTCGTAATGGCCCGGTCCGATGCTGGGGACTGGAGCCTGCGCGTGCTAGACGAGCCTGCTCAGCCAGGCCTCCCCAAAATTCTACGTACGCCAAGTCGGATGCTTTTCGCTCTTGCCTTCCCTAGCCTTGCAGGGCGCCACTTCATGGATATCCTCGAGCCAACTTTGGGGAACCTGATCCGTGCAGAGATCCCGGGAGCACCGAAGCGCCAGAAGGCGCCCCGGGGTGGGCATTGTTGTGGCCGCCGCATTCGAAGCAGTAACGTATACTTTCACTGTTGCTGTCCATGAGCGCCGCACCGCCACCAGGTGGCCTTCGCGATGGAAAAGGGGTCCATGGTGGAGCTCCCGCCGCTTGTGGAAGCATTTGGTCGGAGGTTTTAGGCAGGTCGCGAGCCGGGCCCCAGCCTGGTTTCAGTCTGAGGCAGACCTCGGAGCTGGGCAAGGTCACTGCCGGTCTGGGCTGGGACGTTAAAGCAGGACCTGGGCCGGATGTGGACTTGGTCCCTCGGTTGCAGGCGCTGTGCAAGGGTGGAGGGCTGCGTTCCTCATGCTCGGCCGAGCTGTAGGACGTTTCGGTGGTGTTCTTCGCTGCAGACGGGCGGCACCTGGGAGCCGTGTTCTTCGGAAACCAGGTGTTTGGGAAAGCGGGGTGGTCCAAGTACAGATCCCAGAAACTTTGACCGAACTGTGGAGCGGCCAGGAAGAATTTGGTGTCGTACACAGTGGGGACAACCTCACAGGTGCTTTGCTGCAGACTCACTTGCATGCGTCGGGATGAGTCCGTTTCCGACAGGCGAAGGGAGTGGGGATGACGAGGTCATCACCGTGAACTTGTCGGCCATTCCAGATTCAGTCACGCAGCAACTCATTTGCAACTTTCTTCATCTGCAAGCTTGCTCTGCTTTGTGAGATGTTTTTCGGAAGTCCCTGTGAAAGCAACAGCAGACGAACATTGCAGCGTGAAGAGTCTTGCAGCCAATCCGATCAGGATGGTGTTCTCGGTGAACATTTATACGCCGAACATCACTTTTGATCGCGTCTCCAACGCTTATTGCCGCATGTGCAGCCAGGACCCTGACCAGAGCTAGAATACCTGCATTGCAGCGGGTTAAAGAAGCAACTTTGCATAAAGCCTTGTCAAAAGCCCTGGCTGGGAGAGCTTTACTGGCTCACCTTCAATGCAGGATGGCACAGAGCTTGCTCGGTATGTCCTCCGCGAGGCAGGAAGCAGGGCATATCAGGGCATGCAAGGCATTGGCTCATGAGCTTGCGGGAACCGTCAAGCCCCTACCTTTCACGAGGCACGAGGTGAAACCGGGCTCCTCATTGCCCGGCTCATGCGCGAGCCAGGCCCCAGTCGCTGGGGTTTCCAGGCCAGCGTTCCTCGCAGTTGTGCATGCTTGTCATATGCTCCGTGGAGGGTTCTTCAGGGTTTGGCCTGGCATTTCTGACTCTGCGCGACATCGGAAGGCCATTGGCACTTTCTGCAAGGGGCGCACATGGAAAGATTCTCTGAGGGCAACTTTGCAGCAATAAAAACTCCTTGAATCGTGAACACCCGTCTTCTACAGCCAAGGACATGGACCCGTTGGTTGGTTCCACGGCCCGGCAAGTGCAGATGATCACAATGCAGCCACTATCTTGGATGTTCGTGCAGCCAGTGCCGATGGTGTCGTTTTGCGATTTCATTGTGCGCCAACGTCGCATTTGCAGGTCCACCGCAGACGTGGGGCTCTCTGCTGCAGCTGGCTCTCGGGACAATCCCATTCGTGCCACTGCCCGATTCCCGGCGACCTCCGGACCGGATGACCAAGTGTAAGTGCAAAAAACCCACCGTGGACCGCTAGGTGGCTGCGCAGCCTGCAGATCAGAAGCTGCTTGGCATAAAGTCATCAAGCGACAGACACGGTTGTGCTGTCCCTGGAGTTTGCCGATAGGTGTGTAGTTTAGCTTTGCTGCAATGGTGGTGCGGGATTGCCGAACTGCTCGCATCTCCCAAGCTCGAGCTTGCCAGGAAAGACTGCAGCGTGCAGTGATTTCCCGCCGCTTCAAAATGTGTCAAAGAATCGCGGCACAAGAGGGTTGTACATACTCGTGCTTAGTTGCTTGAGGGGTCTAGAAGTCACCCTTGTGTGATTCAGGAACCATCACGAATCCTAAGTGCTTCGTGGTGGTTCGGACCAAGAGCATTAACAGTTAACGCAAGGGCTCGTTCCAACCTCCCGCATGGGATGAGCCGCTTAACTCGCGCAAAGCCGACGACCGAAAAGACAAAGGTCCCGTGCACTCGGACTTCGGCATTTTTTTATGATGGCCACGACATGAGCCTGTGGCAGGTCCCTCACCTCTATGATCTGGTTGTTACCCATCGCAGATCTCCTGACATCAGATCTTTTTCGTGGCGCCTTGGCCTGATGAGTTTCCGTTGTGAGATGGTGTCTCAAGAAAGTGTTCCCCACAGGCCCTCTGGTGCTGCCCGGATCAGCAAGAACGCGGTCCTGCAGCGCATAGTCCTGGGGAGCTCCAAGGTGGAACCTCCCGGAATGTGTCTCGATGTGGTGTACCAGGGTACCATCACGGATTCGCGCCTTCGTGGGCGGTTTGCAGGCACTGATGCTTGCAGCTGCAGGGGACCCAACTTCCGGGATGCCAGCGTCGCCACGAGCCCTCCGCCGCTTCGAGGTCCGTCTACCCTGGCCCGAGCGCCTGGCCGAGGAGCTCGGGCCCCTGAGGAGTGCCAGGGAGAAAGCGTCGCTGTTGTTTTCCGCTTCTTCAGCCCAGGTCCGATCGCCCCTGGGAGGAGCAAAAGGGACGGCAGCGCAGGGTTGCCATGGAACAGCCTGGCGATCCATGTGTGCAGGAGCCAGCAGGCGAAGAGGTGCAGTGGGTCGCCCTGCGACCGCGTAGCCGCGACGACAGGCTGTCTTGGTCTGGAGCTCCGAGGCCCTTCGTCCGTATCACTCAGTACATGGCTTGTGACGGACTGTCGACCCTGGCATGCAGCCCGCCACTCGCCCGCACTTCCGGAGACCTCCGCGGGGTAGAGTCGGTGGATCCGGCGCGGGATGCGTTTGTTGGGTCAAAGATGTTTGAAGGCACGAGTACCTGCTGACGGCGACGCAAAATACCTCAGGCCAGTCTGAGATTCGAGTCGAGCTTCAGGGCCCCCCCCCCAGCTCTGCAGCACGAAGGTGAAGTGCTGGTCTTCCGAGCGGCGGACTGGGAGGCTAAGACACACGGCAGGCACGCGGACGCGGCCCGTCATGCTGCGTGATCAGGTGGCCTATCAGGATGAATGCCGCCAGGTACCCGGAACGACCGTGCGATGTGAGGATCTGTTTTGGAAGGAGTGGACCGAGGACCAGAGCTCCGGCTGTCAGGAGAAGGAGGCCCAGCTGGCCTGGCTTGGACGGAAAGCCGGGTCCTCTACGACCAGCGCCGGTCCGAGATAGAGTGTGCTTGTGCTTCTTGTTTCGCGTAATTTGAGGCTCTTCCCAGCTGCTCGCTGCGAATCGTGGAGGCTCGGTAGTACGCTGGAATACACTGGAGGGCGACGGGTCAGCAATAGATTCCTTGATCTCTGCCTTGATGCAGCCTTGCCCGACAGCTTGAGACAAGAGTAACCATGCCTGGCTGCCTCTGTCACTACTGTAATTGGCATGCCATAAAAAAGATTAATAGCGTGTTGTCTGCCGAAGAGAAGCTGCTAGGCTTAGGCTTAGGGAAAGCGCAGCAAGGATCCCGCTAGGCATCCCGCTGTAGTGTGGGGCTGGCAACCATGTAGTAGCTCCCTCAGAAGCACGCGGCGAACAACGCAAGACAGTGCAGTGGCGTATGAGTGCATCAGCATCACATGCTGTTCTGTGTGTTTTTTTTTTTTACGTGTCTCTCTCGGCACCCCCGATTTTGACGTACAGTCCCCATCCCGTTTGTTCATGTGCCAGCTTTTAATATCGGAACGTTCTGATCGCGATCATGGCAACATTGTGGAACGTCCTTCATAATGGCTGCCCTGTGATTGACCTTGAGAAGCCTGTGGATGTGAGTTGAATCTCGTGGTGCAGGCGTCACCGGGTGGAACATCCACACAGGTTCTGCAACGGCAAGATTTGCTGCAGGCACGTTGCTGTCAGACGATCGCAGACGGCGCATGCTGACGCTGATAAGCTTGCCTCGGGCTGCTGCCGAAAGTGAGGCCGTGAGGTGACGGCCCTGGCCGCCAGTGCCTCGCCCAGCTCATGGCGCAGTTTGCAAGTCTTTGTGATATTTTGTGACTTCTTCGGAAGATGTGTGGGGTCATGACGGATCATGTGAGGTTCGTTCGGGAACACGTTCATTGTCGGTTGCAGTGGGGGCCGTTTGGCCTGGTGGGACACGCGAGTCCAAGGCCGTGGGCAGCGGCACTACCTTGATTTTTGTTTGGCAGTTTGGACCCGAGGACTGGCGCCGACTGGATCTTGCGACACCGGTCACGGGCCGGTTCAGTGCGCCGCGTTTGCTGATGTGGAACTTGGAACGTCCCTCAGCTTCCCGCGATTGCTGCTAGAGAGATCCAGATCTCCGGACCAGTCATGAGGTTCAAATCAGTTGGCCACAGGAAGCGCTGATGGTCACCTGCAAACTTGGGATGTAAGGCAAAAAGCAGCCATGCGCATTTCTCATGCGCACGGAGAGAGCGCCCGCCATCGCCGCGATCGCCCGTTCATGCCGTCGGCTGTCGGAGGCAGCTCAGCGCTCCGCTGTGCGATCTGAGCTGGCCAGGCCCTGGGCAAAGCTTGGACTTCGCTTGCCTCCCTCGGTCCTTGCGTGCAGGGAGTGCTTGCGGCGGCGTCACACACGTTGCGTGGGCTCCTTCCGGTAACCGAATGCCTGGCCCTTGGTAACCGCCGGTCGAAGCTTAGTCCAGCTCTCCACGCGAAGTTGTCTGCAAAGTAGACTGCTTTCCTTGACTCATGTTGACTCATGAGTGCAGCTGAGCTCACGCCAATGCTGCTGTTGCCCATGCAGCCACGCTGACTCAAACTCGTGCCCTTTTGAGCCATATTGGCTGATCTTATCGGGTGATGGAGGCTGGCGACGAGCAGTGAGCATGTGCCCTTATAAGCGAGACACACACGGCGCGCGGCACGCCGAGTCCAGGCGGACGACGACAGGCGGACCTGGGACGGCAGCTACCTCATCAGCCCACTGGCGCCCGGAGCCGCTCCGCTGAAACGAAATTCCCCGCAAATTCGACCCTTTGGCTGCTTGTTGCTCGCTAGAAGATGCTAGAAGATCACTGAAAGAAACACCTTGGGTGGCTCAGGTTCGTACCGAGGCGCGGAGCTCCTGCAGACATCCGCAGGACTTGCTGGCAACTTGCTAGCATGTCGCCTTGCTCTCCAGGAGATGCAGCTGGACAGCGAGCTGGTCTCCATCCTTTGTCATCGTAGTCGCCGTCGCCTGCGTGATCTGCAGTACACGTGCAAGGCGGTCAGTGTGCAGTTCACCTCCTCCAGCTGCCAACCGGGATCGGTCGGTGATGATGCCGCGTCCACGTGCCTGAAGGTCACCATGCGACTGGACCGGAACCGCCACGTCCTGAGCCTCACGGGCACTGATGCCGGCATCGAGGCCTCGTGGCTTTGGCAGTCTGTTAGCCTGCGGTGGATCACAGGGTGGAAGCGGAGTTAAGACATTCTCCCATGGTCCTGCTTTGCAGATGGCCAAACAGCAGATCGAGGGACTATCAGGCCCGGGGGGAAAGTGAAGCTGCACTCGCTTGACGCCTCGGAGCTTCGGGATCAATTTGGCCTGAAGTAGGTCCTCGACGTCAAGTGCCTCTGAAGGCAAGGACTGAGCTTTCATGTCAGTATGGGTGACTGTGAATTGCTTCCTGTGCTTCCTTTGCAACCTGCCGGCTTCCCTTGGCCAGCTTCGGAGATTTTGCACACGGGCACAGGTCTGGGTGGAGCTGATGCGAACCCGGACGTTGAGCTTAGATGACTTGGCCGAGCCAAAGACCGTCTCAGTGGCATGGGTGCAGGCCGCCAGCCGTCAGGGCGAGCTACCAGAAGTGAGAGCCGCTGCCTGCTGGCTGGGATTGCCCTGCGAGGAATGCAGCGGATGCCGACTCCACATCGAGCGTAGCAGCTGCGAGGTGTCCTCGTCGCTGTGCCTCGATGTTGCACAGCTCTGTTTGTAGGAGGCTGTGTACTGCAGGTACGCATCTTCGGCAGCCAGAGTGGTGCAGCCATTGCGAGCAAGATTATCGATGAGCCTTGGCCTACCGCCTCCCCAACTTAGGGTTTCTTGCTGGTGCTTCAGAATCTGCATAGCAGGCCGCAGTGAAGCTTCAGCTTGCACCGAGGAGATGGAGTCGCTGTGTTGCGAGCAGACGATCCAAGTTCGGGGGGATCCCGCTGTGCTGACCTCGCCTTAACTGGAAGGGTTGTCGCTTAAAAATGTTCTGCCGAAGCACAATTAAAAAGTGCTTCTGGGTTTCTGCATGCCGCGGCTAGAATGGCTTGAGAAATCTTGAGAACAGATGCAACAGATGCCAAGGAGCTCTCCTGCCCTCCAGAGCATTGCTCATGCCACCGGGCTGCAGCCATTGCCGGAGCCACGACCCAAAGCCGCACGAGCTTCTGTGAGCGGCGCAAACCTACTTCTGAAAGGTCGTAGTACATTGGGACTGTGAGGCAGCTTGTAGAAAGATCTAGGCCCAGGCTAGGTCCGGCGCTGGCAGATTCGAGCCAAAGACAGCCCTCAGCGATCTTCAGCGTGTGGATTTCAGCCAAGGCTTGCAATGCAACCTTCCGGATCCAAGGACCGCGATGTACTGGTTAATCCACGTTAAGTTTGCTTGCATGTCACTTTAGACTGATACGACGTCATGCTGAGAAGGTGGATGTCGAGATGTAGCGCTCCCAAGATCTCCCCAAGCGAATGTTTGGCAGGCCTTGGTATCGCTGTGTTGGGGCTGGAGGCAAACGTCGCAAGGGCCATTTCCCAGCTGGAACTTTTCCTTGACGATCCTCAGGGCTTCGTGGCTGCTACTGCTATTTGTTTGTTTGCTCTTTGCAGCTTCATATTAAGATTTTGAGCAGAGTGCACGGGATGGCTTCCGTTCCAAAGGCTACGGCCTACCAGATGCTGGCAAGCAGCCGCAAGCTGTGCAGGCTTGTTGCAAGGTCTTGCAAGCTAGCGTCAACATAAAAACGCAGCGGACTGCGATCAAATGCGTGCTGTGGAAGGAGACCCGGCCAAAAGCATCATCCGCGTCCTTGCCGAAGGTGGTGCCTTGGCGGCCAAGGGCCTTGCATTGGATGAGCACGACTTTCGAAATGTCTGGGGCCAGGGCTTGCTTCTGTCATGGCCAGTTTGCATTAGCAAAGGCCCGTGATGAAATGTTTGAAACAACCATAATAGACTGCAGCCGCACAGTTTTGTGCCACAAGCAAGGACGCGGAGCCGAAGCGTGCCGACAATGTTCCTCGATTGCAATTTTTCGCTGCAAGAACCTGAGAGATGAGTTCTTCCGTTGATCGGCCCCGAGGTGTGCCCGACTTGTGGCAGCGGTCCGTACTGCAGCAATTGCGGACAATTGGTTTGGCGGCACGGTTACACCCCCAATCAGGGGACCTGCGTTTCGCCAGCAATGCAGTATCAGCTGCTCGGCAGACCTACGACGATTCGCTGTTTTGCTAAGACTACGCCCTTCGTCAGAATTTCTCTCCAAGGTTTGTCGTCATGCAGCCGATGGAGGCCAGAAGTTGCCATGCTGTTCCGATGCGTTCATTTCATTCTGATGTTTTGCCGACTGTGCCTTGCAGGCAGCCGGCAACATTAACTGCATGATGCCGAACATGCAGCCAATGCAGCCCATGCAGACTATGCAGCCCATGCAGCCTATGCAGTCTATGCAATCCCCCATGGTGCCAATGTGCATGCCCATGGTGCCTGTGCCGCAGTAAGTTTCCTCTTTCAGTCCCATAACCCCTGACATTTCTCATCGTGTGTGCATGGAAGCGTTAGTTCTGTCCGAGGCCGTCGCTGTGCCGTATCTTTGATGCACGTGGATTAAGTTACAAGCCAGCTAACAGAACCTCCATAATGGCTGAGGCAGCCAGAACTGGCAATGGGAGGTTGACGACGGCATGTCGCTTGACCTTTCTTATCGTTGTCTCAGGAGCAGGAGGCCAAATTATGCGTTTTTGGGTTCCGGCGATTCAGACAAAGTGTGGAGGAGGCTTCATTATGGTCTGCTAAACTGAGTGGTCGACTCGTCGCTGAGGCTCCCCTGCCATCCCGCCAGGCTGCTCAGAGCCAGATGGCTCATGCTTAAGAAAGCAAGCAGCTCCCAGACTGAGTGGTTCGCATCCGCGCCCGGCAAGAGATATGCCGCCAATTCCCATAGTGGTGCCGTCGCAGGCACCCAGAATATTCTGGAGGGGTCAGACTCAGAGACGCAAAAAGCAAGAACACAGCTGTAGTTTTCATGACCTGTCCAGCTCTCAGCTGCAGGCAATCATCGATTTTCGACCCGACTGCATCAAGATGTATCGACATGAGTAGGGAAGTAACATATTAAGACATCTCGATGCAGCCGTCATATTTTCCTCTCGCTTTTCTTTGTCTTCTAGACAATGCAGCCGCCCAGTCAATTCGAACTTCGCGCTGCCACGTCAGTCCACTGTTGGCAAGTGATGTTTTTTTCCTTTTCTGCCATGCGCTGCTACAACAGCATTCTCCTTTCTGGATACAAGACTTCTTGGTGCCTCTTGCTCTGGGTCTGACACGCAGCGCCCCAGACTTTCAACCTTTCGGTTCAATGGGCTGCCGAATTTCTCCTGGTTCCTGCCCATCCGTTCCCGGCAAAACAGAAGTGTTTCACCGCCAGCTGCCCTTTGAAGATCTTTTTCACAGGCCACCGAGTTGAAGATGCCCCGAAACCCGCTTCAGGGCGGCGTCGGACAGCTGGCAATGGATCCAACGGCATGTTGCGCATGGCTAGCCTGCCACATCTATATAGGGTCCATGTATTTCCGTGCTTTAATGTATTTGTCTGAGGGTGTTGAAGTACATACATGTATGTATGCAATGCATGTCTGTCTGTCTGTCTGTCTGACT
>CAJNDV010019136.1:10299-48213 GCA_905221635.1 Symbiodinium sp. CCMP2456 | reverse complement strand
AATGGTACAGGGTCTTGGTGTCTGTCTGTCTGTCTGTCTGTCTGTCTGTCTGTCTGTCTGTCTGTCTGTCTGTCTGTCTGTCTGTCTGTCTGTCTGTCTGTCTGTCTGTCTGTCTGTCTTGTCTGTCTGTCTTGTCTGTCTGTCTGTCTGCATGTATGTCTGTATGTATGTATGTATGTGTGTATGTACGCATGTATGCATGTATGTATGTATGTATGTATGTATGTACATGAATAGATGTGTGTGTATGTGTGTATGCATGCAGGCATGGATGGATGCATGGATGGGTGGATGGATGGGTGGATGGATGGACGGAAATATACAAAGGTACTTGTTTTTGTATGTCTTTAACAGCTTTAACAGATACGGACGTACATATATACACATACAGGCTGCTTGATCGCCAAGCGCACTTGTAGATCAGCCTCGAACAGAGGCTGAGTGATCCTGTGTGGCGATGCGGGATTGCGTCAAATTCTTTGTATCCAGACTTGTCAGCATGTGAGGAGCGGCCGGCATCGTCTGTGCCGTGTGCTGACGAGCAAGTTTTTGACCACTCCACCGGTTGCAAAGCAGCGACAGCGCGTCCAGAACCTGCACAAACCGCTCTCGATGGTGCCACGCAAGGGCCCAAAGAGGAAGCGAAAGGCGCTCAATGCCTGCGAGATGCACAATCTGTGCATAACACGAGCAGAGCGCTGAAGGCAGTGGCAGATTGGCTGCTCCTCAGCATTGCCCCCTCAGTTACACAGTACGAGTACGGTGCGGTCTTAGTCAAGGAGGCACAGCTTTGGAATGGCTATCCCAGACCCTACACTACTCGTTCTGCACAATGGTGCAACAAAACAGTGCTCGCTGGTCGGATTTGACACACTTGGGGTGCATGCGCATGCTTATGCAAGCCTGCCGTGCTTCAGTTGAGGCAAGCAGCAGCCTATGGAGATGGTCGGGTGGTGTCTGGGCCTCAACGGCTCCTTCCAATAATTGAGTCTGATGCTTTGGGTTTTGAGGCTTTGGGACCCGACGCAGCGCGCGGAAACGGCACAGCCAGCCCGTGCCGGCCTGTTTCGAGCTCTTTCCGCCCCACAGGCGTCCCCCAGATTCTTCGACTCTGCCAGGTCTCTGAGAGCCAGCCCGGCCAGCCCCCCGACGCGAAGTTTGCCAAGACCTTGGTTTTTTCGGTGGTTGTTCAGCGCAGCAATCACTACTGGGCAGAGTCGGGAAAGGCCCCACTAAGGCGGTTTCTTGAAAGATTGGAGCCCCCGAAGACGTCTGAAGGCAAGTCAAGTTGGATTAGAGACTTAGGCAGGTTTCGTGAGCCCCACAGCTCCATGAAAGTTCCATGTGTGCCCCAACAGGTTCATGGAGCACATTCTGGACAAGACGTCTGCGGTCCGAAGCTCAGTAGATGAGCCGCAGTAGTATCCGGGCCCGTCCGGCATCAGGCATGTTGAAAAGCTTAATATGGGAGTTTCCAAAATTAGGGTACCTTATTTTGGGGTCCTTATAATAAGGATCCTATTATTTAGGGTACTATATATTAGGGTCCCCTATTTTCGGAAACCCCCATATGGGCACAGGCCGCTCGAAAGTGCTTTTGAAGGTGTCGCTTGGAGTCGAGACTGTCCATGGCTGCTCGCCTCTGCCGTGAGGGAGGCGGCCAGACATCACTTACTGTGTACTGTACTAGATTGACAGACACAGCATTTGCAAGCAAGTGCTGTCACCTGATCATCAGTTTCGTCAGCAATGCCATGACCATCAGCACCTGTTCGAATGCCGTCAACTTCTAGTGCATCAATCATCATCATCATCGTCATCGCTATCACCATCACCATCGCCATCGGCATCACTGTCCCTGTCACCATCACCATGACCATATCACCACCATCATCATCATGATCATCGCCTGATCATCTTCATCATCAGTTGCAATTTCATCATGAGTTGCATTTGCATCATGTTAGGGATGGCTTCGTATTCGTCCCTTGAGTGTCTCTTGTGGCTGCACGTCTCGGAGGATCTCCAGTTTTGGCGCCCGTCTGCAGCGCTTTTTGCTGCGCCCCAGGCGAACCACGGTTGATCTGTTTGCAGTCCAGCGACGACTTTGTTGATGGTGTGTGTCTGTCTGTTTTTCTTTCGTGTGTGTGTAATGTTGGTCGTTTCCTTTTTTTGTTTTGTGAAAACCCAAGACCTATTTACACAGGAGTTCCACACGTGAGGCCTTATTCAGTCTCTAAAACCAAGTCTGTTGACAACCCAGCTGGCTCCTGGCTGACGGTGATGATGGTGGCAGTGGAGATGATGATGGTGATGATGGTGATGATGGTGATGATGATGATGATGATGCTGATGATGATGATGGTGATGATGGTGAGGACGACACCCGCCACTGCTCTTCGTCGTCGTCTCTAGTGAGTTCTGATGTCAAATTCAATTGTCTGTGCTGCTGCAGCTGCATCTTGGCGAAGTTCCGAGTCGTTTGCAGTATTGGCAGCTTGGATGAACGCTTCTCTTGTAAGATACATAAGCAAACCATGCGACCATACTAAGGACGAGTTTTTCTGCATGCCCACTTTGCCCTGTTGAGGCACTGGGGGCCTGAGGTGAGCCTCGGTGTCCTTCGAAAAATGAGCCACTGAATTCGATTTTCTCAGTCGGAGCACGGCTCAGGTAGCAGACGGCTGCATGCAAAATGCATGTACGTGCTTGCTTGGGTACCTCTCTCTCGGCTGCCTTCTCCGACACTTCTTGTTATTTGTACTTGTAGTTGTGGGGTTTCCCCCTAATATAGTACCCTAAATAGTAGGATCCTTATTATAAGGACCCCCAAATAAGACACCCCTTATTTTCGGAAACTCCCTTGTATAGAACTTATCAATCCAGCGGCTGCCTTTGTGAGCAAAGATGGCCCAGGATCCTCTCCCGGGGCTGCGGTGAAGACTGCTTAAAAAAAGGGGATGCTGCAGTGTCTGTCCCTTGCTTATTGCATGCTCTGGCTTTGGATGGTGTTGGCGTGGAACCTGCGATGTCTTCGGGCTCTTGAATGTGGCTACGAGTCAGAGTAAGAAGCAAGGATCACTATGTTGGAGATAGGTGCACGACAATGCGTAGGTGAATGTACTTCGTTGAAACCAAGTGAAAAATCATCGCCTTCGTATTGCACTGAGCCATGCCGGCTGTGAAGCTGGAGCGAGTTGGGCGAGTTGCCAGAATTCTGTTGAACATGCCGGAGAAGATGAATGCCATGACATCAGAGGTTGTGGACGACTTTGGCAAGGTTCTGGACAAGATCAGGACAGACTCTTCTGAGTATGGTGCTGTTGTAATCACCGGCGCCGGCAAGTCGTTCTCCGCCGGTGGTGACCTTGCATGGTTGAAGCTACGTGGCAAAGACACGCCCTCCAGAAATTCGCAGATCATGCATGACTTCTACCACCGATTTCTAGCCATTCGATCCCTGCCTTTGCCGGTCGTGGCTGCGATCAATGGGCCCGCTGTTGGGGCTGGAATGTGCCTGGCGATGGCATGTGACATCCGCGTCGCCTCGCAAAGTGCAAAGATGGGCTTTCCTTTTGTCTCCCTTGGACTCCATCCAGGAATGGGTGCGACTCATATGATTCAAAGCGTCGCCGGCTTCGAAACTGCTTACAGGCTGCTGCTCACAGGAGACTTGGTGAATGGGCTGGAAGCCAAAGAGCTTCGCCTGGTGTCGCAAGTGGCGCCTGATGGGCCGACAGCCCAAGCACAAGCCATGGAGCTCGCCGGGCGCATTGCCCTCCAAGCTCCTGTGGCGGTCAGGTCCCTGGTCCGCTCTCTCCGCCGCAAGCAAGAGGCCAGGGCCTTGGCCATCCTGGGTTCGTAGGTAGCAGCCGAGTGTCGCCAAAACGAGGAGGGACTCGAGGCCGCCCTCTGGCGCGAGGCGGATGCCCGCGCCTGGGAAACGCTGAGAGAACTTTCAGAAGTTTTCTATCCATGTTTAGAAGGCTTGGCAAGTGTCACCTGAGGCCCAAGCGCACTGCTATGCAACCCATGACCTCTCCGAGGGTCTTAAGGCCGAGTGAGGCAGCGACGACGGATTCGCGACATGCAGCTGCACGACAGGCGTCCCTCGAGCGCCGCCCACCGCGCTGCAGGCTCAGGAAGACGACGAGAATCGGCCGTTATTGCTAAAGTAGAGGAAGATAGCCCAGAGCCACGTCTGCCGAGGCTTTGAGCTCAACGAGAGCTATGCGGACGTGGATCCACCCCCGAAGCCCAAGAGCAACTTGTGAGACGAGCGCTTGTCTTGCAGACGTCGCGCGGGCCTTGCAGAGCAAGAAAGGCCTTGACCTGCCGGCAGAGTGATCCTGGAGCCTCCAGCCATGCTGCTACCTGTATCATGCAGAGTTGCCCCTCTTCTCGTTATTCTACCAGTAGTTTCCCTGCTGCCCTCGATATCCACAGGAGATGCGCTCAGCCAGCTTCTTGCAGAAGCACAGGCGAAGCAGGCGGCTGCAGCCCTGCAGCCTGCAGTGGTTGTAGGTAAGGATCTCGAGTCTTGCTACATGCTCAGGCGGCCAAAGATGATGCCGCTGCCAGGAAGCGAGAACGAAGGCTGTCTGGGCTGTGTCCTGTTTCATTCTTCTGCACACGCCAGTGCCACGCTGCTGATCGCAGGAAGCGGAATCGTCAAAAGGCCGTCTGCAGATGGGAGGAGACCTTGGATGCCGGCTTGCTCGTTTCTCACTGCTGGCAGGCGGAAACCGCTGAGACCCATGCGGTTGCACAAAGTGGCTCCGCCACACTTGCAAAGGCGACCAAAACAAGCAGTCAAGCAGGAGGCCACGATGAACGCCGCAAGTCAGGGCAGTGTCTCTGATCGTGTATGGTCTCTTTCAGTGCAGAGATTTCGAACCGCTAGTTGAACGTGAATCGCTCTTTTGACGAAGCGTCATCCGAACTGCCACTATCTGCCATTCTTCTCGAACACTCGGCTCCTGCTGTGGGGCGCTCGCTGTTCCATGTGCAGACCGGACCCCAGCTCAACTCTGTGAGTACTCCCTGCGGCCCCTTAAACAAACATCATGTGCGAGGCTTGGACAAAGAGCGCCGGCGGAAGCCGCAAGGCGGAAGCCGCAATGCCTTCATTGAGTCTCCCTTCATTTAGCTTCTATAGAGAGCTTGTCGTGGCTTTCAGTTCGACACGGCTCATCTTGTCTTGCACGAGCGTTGCTGCAAAGGCTTTGGTGCATGAAGTTTCAGTTGGATCCTTGTGTTTCGGAAAATGCTAGTCACTTGAATCTGTGTCTGCAGCCTCTTCCTTTCTCTGTCTAGTTGAAATAAAGATTGCATTTCCAGCGAAGAGTTTTGGGAATCAGGATGTCTAGATCCTGAAGCCCCATTCCATAAAGCCTATCTCTTGGCTTACAGTCCTTAGTATGTTGGTGAGGCTGCGATGCCGCCCAAGGCCTGCAGCTGAGCATTACGCCATGAGACTCATCAGAACATGGGCAGTGCGGTGTAGCCGTGGTAGAGTTTTGGGGTCGTTCGAAGCTCAGGCGCCGAATGTTGGTAGCCTGCGGACTGAGAAAGGGCTTGCGGAGCTCAATGAGCTGCTTTCATCCAGGTGCACAAAGGGCCACGGGGAGTGCCCTGATGTTGATCGGACAACTGCTCTGCAGGTCCTATGTTGGCAGCACGATATTTGCTACAGCAGAGGACGTTGCCAGGGCAATCTTCACACTGCTGTGCACGCCGAGCTTTCGATGGCTTGCTCTGTGAGCTTCGATTGACGGATTCGCTTGCTGTATCCGGCCTCAACTGGAGGACATGACGTTTTTTGCCCAAGTTCCTTCTCGGCCAGATCGACAGAAGGCTCGCTCCTTCTATAAAAAGGAAAGCTTTCCTGCCTCGATTCTGTCAGTACCCCCACCTGCTGAGATGGCTCGGGTCCTGGAGTCCAGTGGGTAGCTGTTTTGGGGCTACTGCATGGCGTATCAAGGCCAAGATGACCGCCCCAAGCCAAGGTACAACCATATCGCGGGATTGCGAGCCCGTCATGCTCCATACCACGTTTGGCCAGGGCAGACGAAGACCTCGCAGGTTGGGTCACTTTGATGGTGATGCGAGCAGAGTGTCATGACGTTGTGTTGGCGTCCGAAGGACAGCGAACCAGCAGGGCAAGAGACAAAGAAGGCCCGGACAAAGAATGCACATGCATGTCAAAGTATGTAAATGTAAACAGATATGTACATGAAGGTAGATGATGTAGATGACGGTAGATGATGAAATCCTTCGGTGGTATGCTGCAAACCACCTGTCCTTTCGACCTACGAATGTCCCTATCACAAGAACATGGAATGGAAAGGTTCTCATGTGTATGTATTGGGCGTGCAACAAGATCTAATAAGATATCCATGACACGTGCGGTGCGACATGTCCATGGTCTGGTCGTTTCTGGTTGCTGTCTTCTTGTGGCTGTTGAAATCTTGTGAGTCAGGGGCCTCGCGCACCCGGCAAAGAGAAGCAGGTTCTGCCCTTCGACTGTAAGGCGCCACTGGAAATGGGGTTGTGGAGAGTTGTCGAGATTCGGGGATGATTTTGATGCGACAGGTCGAGCCTGTCGAGGATCGGCGCCAGGTCCAGGGAGACGATTCTGTGAAACGAGGGGCAGGCTCGGTTCGGGTTCGTTTTGGTTGTGCGGTGAGGCAGAGATTGGATGGATTTGATGTACACCACCTGGCAGGGGGCAACTGCTTTCCCTCCGCTGAAAAGGGTCCCCACGGGCGGTGCCCGTTTTTGCAGAATTCGAAGATTCCAAGCTGGTCTTCATCCGTTTGAAAGCTGTTTCCGTTGCAATTCGATGGGGTCGCGTGCACTCTTTTGATGCACCTCGACACAGCCACTCGTCAGGTACTACGTCACGACCGCCATTAACTATTGCAACGGCTGGCCACACATAGGCCCATTGTCGAGTTCGTCTTACACGTATTGGCATTTGTCTATGTCTCTTTATTACAATGTCTGTGTGTGCTTACTTGCAACTGAAGCTCACATCAAGGGACCTGCAGACGGATAGCACGAGTTGCGTGAAGCGTCCGAGGTCATGCCTATGAGGCACTCACCTCAGACGTTTTTGCAAGGCCCAGCGGAGCGGAGTAGCATGCACAGAGTTGTGGAGCTCCTACGTCCAAGCACACAGGTACCATCGACTGCTCGGGCAGGATGTGTTCTTCATGACAGGTGCTGATGAGCATGGGCTCTTTGCTCAGCTGTGGATCCCATACTTCACCTTCGCAGAGAGTTTGGCCTGGAGTGAGAGGCAGAAGATTGCGCAAGCTGCAGAGAATGAGGGCCTCCAGCCCCAAGAGATCTGCGACCGCTACTGCGCCCGCCCCGGTTGTGTGTAGCCGTCAGACTGTCGTGCCTCGACATCGAAAGGCCTTGGATTCAGGGCGCTAAACCAGCGCTTAAATGCCGCGGGCTCAGTCTGAACAGCAGCCACTATGTTTTTTGTGCTGGAGAAGATTGGAGAAGTGTGGTCGGCAGAGCTGAAAGACAGGTGTCAAATGATTTCTACGTTCGCACGACTGCCGACCGCCACAAAGTTAGGGCCCGAGTTCACTGCACTCGAAACGGCGAATTCTTGCCGAGTTGGCGTTCTTCTCGTGGTGAAGGTAGCTGTGTACACACTGTGAGCTGCCGTGATCGTGATATAGCACTTCCACAATCAAGATGCTATCTTTGGGGCTGTTTCTACCTGTGAACTGCCGAGGTTGTTGCAAGGTCAGTCTGGGACATTTGCAAGAAGAAGGGGGACATCTACCTCGACCGCTACGAGGGTTGGTGAGCGCAGCCCGGGCAGAACGGGCTCGGGTTGAGGATACAGCTGCCCTCGAGAACAGGTACATGGTCCGGGAGGAGCGGTTCATCACGGACCAGGAGGCGCAGGAGTTCAATTTCAAGGCCGGAAAGGGATCGCAGACAGGAGGGGGTGGTCGGATTCCCTGAGTTGAGGGCTTTTTTCTAGGCTGAGGGCTTCAGCGAGCTGCGAAGGAGTTCTGCGTGGGTTGGGTTTCGAGATGCTTCAGAGCTTGCTCATGCTCAGACTAAACTTCATGGTATACTGCGCCTGTTGTCGTCGGCGTTCAGGACCCCACCTCCGGAGCACCCTTGAAGAAGATGCCATGCACCCAGATGGTCGACAGTCTCTGTCCTTGTTCGCATGAGGCTTGTCTTGTCCCTGCATCTTGTGCTTATCATGCGGGCTTTGCTGAGCGAAGCGATGCACTGTGAGTGCATGTGAGTGCATGCAACGAGTCGTCGTAGCATGTGCTTGGCTTAGCTATGAGGACAAATGCCTTTGGAGCATCATTCGTTAGTCGACACGATGGGCAGATCCAGGCTGATCTGACAGCGCCCTTGCCGCCATCACTGTGCTAGGTCTGAGCCCAGCTTCTTCTTCCGCCTCTCGAAGTACCAAGAGAAGGTGGTCAAGCTGATCGAGGAGCCACTCGTGCAGCTGCGCGATGTGTCCTTGTCGTTGAATGCAAAAAGGCGTGAGCATCGCCGCTTTGCTCTTGGCAGGAGCAGCCGGAGTTCATTCAACCAGCTCAGCCTGGCCCCGAACGCGGAAAACCGCAGAACGTAGCAAACGCAAAAGCGACGCAAGCGCACACCTCGCGGACCGCCGCAGAGGTACAGAGGAGAGATCCTGGAGCGGCTGAAATCCATCGAGGTCGGAGCCCGTCGCCTTTGGCTTCCGTCCTTCGACGCTCGCGAGCCCCCGCTGCCCTGATCGCAGCTGTTTGGAATAATACAGGAGATGACGGTCAAGTCTCCGGAACTCGGAAGTCAGATGGAAGTTCAGCTAACGGCTAAAGTCGGCTAAAGTTCCAAATCAGGGCTGAATTACCGTGCTGTCGCTCGTGCTGACGCAATGCCCGCTGCACAGATCCTCATCGTGGGAGCCGGCGTGACAGGCTCCATGCTGGCCTTGCTCGCCAAGGACATGGGCCTCTCCGTGCGCGTGCTGGAGAAATCGCGTGGTGCTGGCGGCCGGATGGCGACCTACGGCTACCGCCATGGTGATCGGTCCTCCCCATTGCTTGCACAAGCAGATCTTGGGGCACAGTACATTACGACCAGAAGCTCGCCAGACCATCCAGTTCTGGGTCCGCTCTACAAGCGCCTTCTCGATGCCGGTGTCCTGAAGCCTTTTACCGCTGAGATTGCAGGTCCAAATCCGTATGGAGCTGCAAGTTCAGATGTGCGACACTTTACAGCTCCGAACGGATTGAAATCCGTCTCGCAGTATCTTCTGGAGTCATCAGGTGTGCCCGTAGATTGGGGAGTAGCGGTGGACGACTTGACCTTGTCTGAGGCCGGGGACGTCTCCGTGTCAGTCAAGGAGGGGTCGCTGCCTGCAGACGCTGCGACAGCCAGCGTCGTGGTGTTGACACAGCCCCCGCCACAAGTCTTGGGGGCCAGCAAGTTTGGAATGCGTGGCAGCTTTCTGCAGCACACACCAGAGACGGTCTCGACAAGCCTCAAGAAGGTGGAGTACTCCTCGCGCTTTGCCGTGGCATACTTCTTTGACAAATCTAAAGTTACTTGGCCTTTCACCTGGACTTGCCAGTACTTTGACAAAGGCGACGTCCGCTATGTGGCGCATGATTCAGCAAAACGACACTCCACACACGAGACAATGATCTCGGTGCTGGTACACAGCGGGGTTCCTCTGGGCATCGAACTTCAGGATGAGGAGGACGGCGCCGTCTCTGAATCTGTTCGTTGTGAATTGCATAGTCTTTGTCTCTGTCGACACTGATTATTCTTGCACCGCAGGACCCCTTCCCAACGGCCGCTGCACGGCTGCAGCGCGACCTCGAGGAGCGGGCCGCGGGAAATCTACCCGACAAAACGTTCTTTGCTCGTTTTCCCCTTCGCAGTCGCAGCTTTCGCAGCTTCTGTCCCAGGCGAAGCTGCCTGAGCTGCCTTGGGCTGGAGCAGAGGCCTCTCTCAGGCTAGACCGAATGAATTGATGTCTCCGATTCGCCCTGTGAGGGATCGAAGGTCCACAAGTGGAAGTACAGCCAGGTCTACAAAGGCCTGGAGTGATGAGAGGTTTTTCTTCGTGGCAGAATGCCGATGACCCTGATGACGATGATGGCGGTGGCTGAAAGGAACCACAGAAGCTTCAAAGTCGACAATTTTTTTGCAGTACCGGTCGCAGGCTTTGGTGGTGCAAGGCTTGCACCTGACTGGGCCTGGAACGTGGAGGAAGCCAAGGAGGTCGCGCTTCAATTCCGGCTTGAAGATACGGGGGTGTGTCTTCAGCCAGGATTCAAGAGCTCACGATCATGTCATCATGTCCATGTTCATCGGAAAGCGAGTACTGCTGTCACGAAGTGCGGTCGCTGCAGGCAGCCCCTGGCTGCGTCCCCCTCTTCCGGACAGACAAGTCCCTCGGCCTTCTTTGCGGCTTGGACGAAAGATCAAGAGCTTGGGAGAACGGCGGCTGTTGCTGTTCCGAAGTTGTGCATGTGGAAGCAGGCAGCCTTACTGATCTGAGGCGGAGATGCCATGGCTCCTGCGGGCAATTTCGAGGGACTCGCAGCCTTCAATTACATGTCTGGTGCCGGTTCCAGGCCTGTAAAAACACCGTGCAGCTTGAGCCTAGGATGCGTTTACAGCGCACACAAAGCCGCAGAAGCCTTGCGCGAGCACTTCTGCAAGAGCGTGCCTTATCCTGCAATCAGCTGTGCAAGTAGACGTCCAGTGACTTCCACCCTTCCAGGACTTGACCTGAGACCCAGAGTCTGATGCAATGGCACACTGCTAATAGTAGCTCCCCTTGGCCGTTTTCCAAACAACGGCAATCTTTTGCGGCGAGTTGTGAAGATTAGTCTGATGCACTAAGGATCCATGAACATAGCGGCTTGCGACAGCAAAGAGTGCTTCGCGACTGTACATGAATTGTTCGGTGTCCCTGACTTAGATGGCTGCAAAAGGCGGTCGTCCAGGGATGCTCGCTTGATAGGTTTTCGGTTTTCAGGTCCCAAAATTTTCAGCGATGCGAATCAGCTGTGACAAAACTGCTCCGGGCTTTCAGAGCCTCGGCCTCACGTCTCACACGTCAGCATCTGATCCTACTGCTGCATGGAGCCTTTCGCCAGCTCCGCGACCTCTCCATCAGCCGCGGAACCTTCGACTGGGGTGCTGCGCCCTGAGCCTTCATGGCATGAGTTTTGGACCCCTTGCCACTGTATGTCGCGGCTCTCCTCGGGCAGTTTGCTTGCAGTCCTGCTGCGAAAACAGTTGAGATGACTGCAGTCTGAGATAGTATGAGCCTTTATGTCACCGCGGCCAATATTTGTTCGCATTTTTTGTGTATCGTAAGGATGACAACCTGTAGTACTCTGCGTGTTGGGAACGTCGGCTGAGGTCAACTGTCCAGAAGACTTGGTTGACGGCAAGAGACACGTGTCAATCTCAACTCCATTTTTGGGAAGCCGAGAGCTACGATAATACCACAGAGATCAATCCTGCTAGCGTCTTACAGGTTATGTATGTGTGGTTCGATGCCCTCATCAACTACCTCAGCGGCATCGCACGCGCCACAGCTTCTGCGAAGCACGACTCAGCCACCGGCCTTTCCTCTCCTGGGAGGACTGGATCGATCCCAAGAAACCGCTGAGCAGATTCTGGCCTGCTAACATGCACATCGTCGGCAAGGCTGACTTGACACGGAGCTTGGACCTTTCTCCCAGATCACTTAGCGCAGGATATCCATTGGTTCCACACGGTTATCTGGCCTGCGATGCTGATGAGCGCAGGCTGGGGATCCACTTTTGTCCGTTTCTGCAAGCTACGAGCCGATCCTTCGAGGAACTCCACTGCCTAAAAGCGTGGTTGTGCATGGTTTCATTGCTGGCGCTGATGGCCGCAAGATGCTGGTTCCCAAGTATGAGGAGTTGAAGACACAGGCCATGCGTGATGCCGTTGTCCAACATGTGGTCGAGGTCCAAAAGTCTGGGGAACGTCGTGGACCCGCATGACATGTTGGGATCTGAGCTCCAGTGGGTTGCCAGTGAAGGATCTCCAATGTAAACCTTTCTGCTTGCTGGTGCGTTGTCGCCAGAGAGGCTGGACAAGTTTCCCTGTGACACCCTGCGATGGTACTTCTGCCGTGAGGCACGGGCGTGACCTTTGTGCTCTCTTGATCTCCGAGTGGCGTGAGCATCGTGTTTCCGGATGCCCAGGCGGCCTTCGGCGACGATGTCAGGTTCAGTGAGGCTTGAAGGGATGCCAGGATGGATAGGGTCGCCTGTTTTAACGTTCAAGGACTCCCTACGCCTGATGCACAACGCCGAACTCTGTGGCCACCTAAGACCCATCTGCCTCGTTTCTCTGTCTCTGTTTCTCACCCTCCCCCACTCCCTCCCCCACTCCCCTCCCCCCTGCCCTGACTCCACGTCCGTCTTCCCTCGTCATCCTGTACATGCTGAGGCGACAACCTGGGAAATTTGGTGAATCGTGCGGTGAACCTCAGCGGCGGCTCCGCGATCCCGGCATGTCGGGGTTCTGGCGTTTGTGGGCTCCATCAGACAGAACCTGTCACAGCCTCGCTTCGAAGGTGCCCCGCTGTGACGTCGAGGTGTCCCTCCCTTTCGACCTCAAAGAGCTGAAAGCCTCGGTCTCCGAGGCAGCGGCACTCGAGCTCAGCTCCCCTTCAGGGCTCAGCCCGCAGCCCGCCCAGGCCTTCGAAGCCTACCGGCTTTCGGACGCGGCCGACCTCACGGTCCGGGCGGCAGCGGCGACGAACAAGGCCCCACCGTAGAAACTCCGCCTTCTCCGGGCGAGTTCGTCGGAGATCCGCTTCGTGTCGCCAGTGGATCGCGGACCTCGAGCCCTGGAAGATGAAGGCCCACACCTCGGCTGGGACCGGGGTTCAGAGCAGCGCAGCAGGGAGCTTTGCCCATGGCCAGGCAGAGGATCAGCAGGCACGAAGGAGTGCATGCCTCCGCAAGCTGCTGGAGGCGGGAGCAGTGGCAGTGTCGGTCCTACATTCATAGCTCGACCTGGCGAAAGAAAGCACAGCACAGAAGATCACAGCAGCAATGTACGCAGCACATCCCTGGCCAGGCGGTCTACGTTTTGGCCCACTTCTTTGCGCCCTTCATCCCTGTGGCTGCAGAGGTGCCACTGTGCTGAGACAGCCCCTCTGAGAATTCATGACGGAAGCTCGTCCGGCTCCTTTAAGCACGGCTCCTGTAGAGGCGATCTTCGCGAAAGTGGGACAGCCGCCAAGGCAGCGGGGGGCGACGAGTGCGTTAGAGGTTTGCCAGAGGCGGCCCGTCGCAGGCCCATCGCCGACTTGCGCGATGACTTTGCCAACCTCGAGGATGGCAAGGAGGCGCCGAAGATGCCAAGATTCGGTACGGCCCCGAAGCCGAAGCTCCTCGCGTCTTCAGGTCAAGGCCACCTCCTTGCTCTTCGAAGTGCTGGAGGTGAAGAAGGCACGAAACCCTTCCGGTCCTCCCTCCCTCCCCTGATGTCTTTCAGAGGTGGACGTGGACGCCGCGACGGAGAAAAAGGCACGCGGCGGGGCGCGCGAAGAAGAAGACACCTTAACTGGCTGAGCACTCGCAGCAGCCAGGCTGCAGCTAAAGCCAAAGCCGACTCGAAAAAGAAGTAAAGAAACGAGGAGCAGTTAGAGGCCAGACTCCTCGCTGGCTGCTCTTTGTACGCCCATGACTCCTGGCAGGTCAGGCAGCCCTGGCGGTGCAGAGTGCTTTAATTTATATATAGTGCCTTTGCACCCATTGGAGAGATTGTACAGCATGCCTGTCCTGACATGCGGAAAAAACTTGAATGCGCTTGCATCTTGCCCCTTCCCGCTGCACTTGTGTCAGTGAGTTTGTGCGCCTGCATATGCATGTATTAGCTGATCTGGCTCCTCCGAAACTCCCTATCTCTATCTATCTCTCCTTCTACTCAACATGCCTCCTGCTCTCCCTCACGTGCCTCTCACCTCCTGACTCACCCGATGTCGGGCTTCTGTGATTTGTGGCTCTCAGGAATCCTTGCAACGTGCTCTCCTGATATCCGCCACATAAGGCATGGCCAAAGATGGGTACGAGAAGCCGGCACCCACCGGCCTTGCTGCAGGACTATGGTGTGAGTACAAAGATTGTTCACAGCCATGCATACATTGACCGAGCAGGCATGCATGAATAAATGATCCTGGGTCCCCCACCCCTCTCCATGCTATCCTTACCCTCGCCCGCAGGGCTGCTGACCTACCTGCACGTAGATCTACCGACCTACCGACCTACCTATACCTATATATATATATATATATACACCCACCGATACCTGCCTGTACCTACTTATGCCTACTTATGCCTACCTATGCCTGCCTATACCTACCTATACCTACCTGCCTGCCTTACCAACCGAAGCTACCTACCTACCTACCGACCGACCGACTGACCGACTGAGCGACCTGCCGACCCACCGACCTACCGACCTACCGACCTGCCTACCTATCTACCTAATGTGCGTAGGTACGTTCGCACGCGCATGCATACACGCAGACCTACATGCCAACCGTCTACGTGCATCTGTACTGACATGCACATACATACATACATACATACATACATACATACATACATACATACGTACATACACTGTTACATATACATAGGTACATACATAAACACATTGCATGCATACAAAGACATTCCTTCATGTATGTAGGGCGATATGTATACATACATACACAGATGCTGTGTGTATGCATATCTTAGCATCTAGGTAGCTGCATGATTGTATGCATGTGCTCACCGACCCTGCTGCAGGCCTGAACAAGGGCTTCATCGTCACCAGAAGGCAGCTGAAGCCAAAACCTTCTTACCGCAAGGGCAAGAAGTGCGGACGTGTGGCCCTCGTTCGCGAAGTGGTCCGCGAGGTTGTGGGCTTTGCGCCCTACGAGCGACGCATGATCGAGCTGCTGAAGATCGGCTCCGCCGCCACCTTCAAGCGTGCGCTGAAGTTGGCCAAGAAGAGGTTGGGCACCCACCGCCGCGGCAAGAAGAAGCGCGATGACATGATGGAGGCCGTGGCGGCCATGCGCCGCAAAGGATGATTGAGTTGTGAAACATTGGAGCAGATTATCCAGACAACGAGAGAAGCACGAAAGGAAACAAATCAGACCTTGCCGATCCGACAAGTTGCGTTTGCTTGCAGTGTGCTTTGCTTGCTGCTCATGCCATGCTGCATAGGTCTGTAGCCAGAAGCAGCCGCCAACATGCCATCGTGTTTCATTCAACACTTCTCGGCTCGAAGGGGTCCTGACGGGGCAGGAAGTGTCTGTAGCTCAGCAGGGGCAAGATGGCAAAGGACGGGTACGAGAAGCCGGCACCGACCGGCCTTGCTGCAGGCCTGAACAAGGGCTTCATCGTCACCAGAAGGCAGCTGAAGCCAAAACCTTCTTACCGCAAGGGCAAGAAGTGCGGACGTGTGGCCCTCGTTCGCGAAGTGGTCCGCGAGGTTGTGGGCTTTGCGCCCTACGAGCGACGCATGATCGAGCTGCTGAAGATCGGCTCCGCCGCCACCTTCAAGCGCGCGCTGAAGTTGGCCAAGAAGAGGTTGGGCACCCACCGCCGCGGCAAGAAGAAGCGCGATGACATGATGGAGGCCGTGGCGGCCATGCGCCGCAAGGGATGAGCAGTAGCTTCGGAGAAGAACTCCTGTCCGCTCAATCAGGCTTGTCAAAAGGCTGGGCATGTTTTCGCTGCATTTGTTTGCTGATGTCAAAGCGTAAGTCCCGTATCCAGAAGCCTCGCATGCTGGGCTCAGGGCAATCGTAGGTGGTCGGTAGAAGGACAAGCATCAGGGTGTATTTCTGAAAGCATGGCGGCATGACTGCGTTTAGGCACTTTGCTGCAATCAACCGTCAGCTCTCGTGGCCCAGTGCTGCCATGGCGACCTCCTATCGCTTCTCCCTGGAGGATGTGCGCTGGCAGCAGCACCTCAGCGACGAGGGCTTCGTGGTCCTCGCCGGGGCGCTTCTGCCTGAAGAGGTCGCGCTGATTCTCAATACTCAAACTCAAACTCTAGAAGACATGACATGGTCTAAGCTAAGCAGCCTATAATCTTTAAAGTTCAATCCGCAGTGTATTGGCTCTTGCGGTGAGGTGGAGGTGGCGAAGGACTTGCTTTGGACAGATCTAGAGGCCGCCTACGGCGTGTCGCGAGAGGGGCTCGAGTCCTGGAAGAAGTGGCCCCTGAGCAAGACAGGTCTGAACGCCACGATCGCCCAGGATCCGGGAGCTTGGTATGTCCGAGCTTGCCCCGGAGTCAAAGATGCCTTCGCCCGGATTTGGGGGAGCTCTGACCTCATTGTGTCCATGGACGCGCTCCTCATTTGGAGGCCCTGGTGGCACCAGGCCGGGGGTGCCGGGCCGAGCCTTTTTGGGCGCAGTTCCCCAAACTTTCGCCCTGAGACCTCAGGCAGCTTGGCGTCCGTGCACGGAGGGCCTTCACCTGGATCAGAACCCTTTCAGCAAGCCGGAGTTTGAAACCGTCCAGGGCATGGTCCCGCTGCTTCCGGTCTCCGCAGAGACGGGCGGCTTGGAAGTCGTGCCCCGCAGCCATACGCCGGATGCCAAGGCTGAACTTTGCCGCGAGTTCCCTCACCTGCGCTTCTCCGGAGATTGGTGTCCTCTGAACCGATCCTTTGAAGACGCGATGCTGTTGCTTGCTGAGCCAGGAGATCTCATTCTCTGGGACTCTCGGACGATCCACGGTGGGCGTGTGGGCGACGGCTTGGTCAGTTCCTCCCCGGCTCCGTCTCAGAGCCTGGCCCGTCTGTCGGTCACCGTGGCAATGGTTCCCCGAGCACGAGCGACGCCGGAGGTTCTCCAGGCACGGCGAGAAGGTTTCTTGAAAGGCCGAATCTTCAATCACTCTCCGCATGAAGCGGGCACAAGCTCGGGGACGTTGGCGAGTAGATCAAAGAAGCGCCATTCGATGACCGAGCTCAACGAATCGCAGCTTGCCTTACTCTAGCAATGGGTGCAGTAGACGGAGGCGGATGCAGAATCGTCTATCCGTCTCACGTCACCCTGCTTTGGCGTTGCCATGTACAGTGCTTCAGGTGGCAAAATGTGAGACTAGACATGGATTCCGACGCTTTCATGTCTCTCTAGTCGATGTTCGCTTCCAGAGTTCAACATCCTTTGGCGGGGTATGGGTGAAGACTCACAGCTGCGAGTACGAGTAGGAGATGAATCGCAGCGCCTCGCTTTTCCTTACGGACTCTTGGGCCATTGCCGTTTGCCTCAAACACTGCTTGGAAGAGGTGAAAGGCCAGATACTGTACCCAAGATCGAGACGAGCATGTCAGCCCAGTTGCCCACGCAAAAACATGGTTTCACTGTGCTTGAATCTTTCCAGTATGTGGGGCTGAGTCAACACTTGTCATCCCCTATTGAACCTAGTGAGTATTGTGGCCGTTGATGCATCAAGCGCCGCGATCTCGTGGGCTGTTTCGTCACATCAAAGTGAGTCTGGCCAGGCTCGCCGCATGAGAAGACTGTCTCCGCGCCCAGGCCTCATGACTACAGCAAGTGGGACAGGCTGGCGCAAGCCTTGGATGACGACGAGGAGGCGGGAGACCGGCGCGAAAGAGCCTGCCCTGCTTCGCCGTGGCTTCGCAGGACCCGATGACCTGGCCGGTCTGCCAGGAGATACCGTGGAACACGGTCGGGCGCTTCTCTCAGCTCCTCTTTGCTGTGCTTGTGCTTTGAGGGAGCAGAGCCGGGGAGGCCTCTGGTGGACCGTGTCCTTGACGAGCACTTCGGGCCCGAAAGGCCTGAAGAGTCCGGGCCGATTCCTGGCGAGGCCGCCGAGGCCGTGGAGGCCGATGCCCGCTTCGCGGATCCAGGCGAGGAGCGACTGCCCTCATCGCCCGTCACTGAACGTCTCCCTTTGCCAGCTCGTGTTGACCTCACCCTGGTGAGCTCGATGAAGAACGTGGGAGATGAGGCAGGGACAGTGCCTGCAACTGTAAAACCGTTGCCGGTCAGCGGGGGTCCGCGGGTACAGCTGGGTCATTTTGCTCCCTCGGCCAATAGCGCCCAACGCTCTCGTAGTCCAAATGAATCCTGCCGCATCGCTTCCGAACTTTGCTCAAGCTCGTCGTTGACATTGTCTGCACGCAGCTAAAGAAGCGCACCAGCGGTTGAACAGATCAAGCTTCCGTTCAGCGATCCTGGTCCGGTCCGGAAGAGAGCGTCGCTATGTGACCAGCGTCATCTTGGGATGCCTTCGGATTCGGCGTCTGCCGAGCCAAGCCGAGGCTTTGAGGCCCTTGGTCTCCCCCCGCCTTCTGTCTGAGTGGTGTGAGCGCCTTCTTGAAGACAGGACCTCGTTTCGCTCTTCGCCGCTGCTTTGCCGGATGCCAACAAGGACATCTGGGTCATTCTGGGTCCTTGTGCTCATGCGAGCTCCTGTGCAGATTTGGTCGTTCAGGATCCCAATGGAGAGGTGCGCATGATGCTCGACACTTTGAGAGAGTTCCTCGGTGGCGTCCATCCCGACGACGCGGCGGCCAGTGTATTGACAGGTGCACTCAGGGCCTGCACGGGGTTCTGTTTTCCGGAGCTCTCAACGCTTAAAAGGATATAGGATTAATAGCAGCAGAGAAGGAAAACTTGCGGCTTGGCCTGACCCGCAGTTGATTGGCGAATTCCTGCGTAGCTGTCATGCCCCTTCCAAAACCCTGAATGCACAGATCAATTTCTCATATCTCCTAAGGTTAACAGCATGGGGATGTGCCTCATCGGTTGACGTCGTGCATTTTACACGTAAGTTATGGTTTCGACGTGCATGCATTGTATTGAGCGGTTTGTCCACCGACAAAGAAAATTCACTTTTTTTTCAGGAGGGGATATCGAACGCATAGAGCTCTGCAGCTCCGCAGTGCTTGGCTTTTGACATCCTTTGCAACGCCTCATGGGCATTGCTGTGACCTGTGGGTGCCATGGTTCATCTGGTTTCGGAGCGTCCGCGCGAGTCGGTAGTACCCATCCTGCTTCAGCACTGTGCTGGCCGGAGGAAGGGGAAGAACGGTCTTGCCAAGAGCTCCTTTTGGAGAATTGCATTCCCGCTCTATTACGTTTTGCTGAGTTTGACCTCGAACCTGCTCTTTCTGGTGGGTTCCTTCCTCTTCCTTCCGATCAAAGAAAGAGAGCTGACAGTGTCCTTCACATTCGTTGTGGAGGGAGTAGATGTCAACGAGGTCATGACGTCAAACATCTCGCTCTTTCAACAGCTGGAGCGGAACTTCACAGGATTACTCGCATCAGACAAGAGCAGTCGCATCAAGCCTCACCATTCAAACCTGCAGTGGAGGAAGACGACCTCCTGTAGCCTGGATAATGCAATGCTTTTCGATGTGAATATCTATCCCCGGGAAGGTTACAGCGCCAGCGCCCTGGAGCGCTCCTTACCCCCGGTTTCCTCCATCAAGGAGGCCTTGAATGGAAGCTTGACGGCCATAGGCATCGACCGGCTCGCCACGGATGAGATCGAGGTGAATGTCGTTAGCAGGCCACGGCTAGTAGAAAGCGCCATCGTGCAGAAGTGGGCTGTGGACTTGGGCTGCAACCTCTTCATCATCGGCAGCGCGCTCTTGGCCTTCATCTCCGGGATGGACATCTTCGAAGACGTGCTTCTCTGTGGCGCCCTGGTGCCATTGGTAGTGCTGGCCCAGCTAAGAAGTTGCTTCTGCAATGAGCAATGACAGTAGCACAAACACCCGTCATCACAACATCTGCGAACACACGGAGCGATCTTCATGATAAGCGCAGCAGCGATACTAATTTAAATACAGGACAGCAAGGATAGTGTTGGGAATGCCGAAGGTATGAGTTACTGGATGAGCAAGACCCGCAAGACTACTACGATGACGACGGCAACAACATCATTAGCAATCACGACGACTACTGCTCCTACTGAAACTCCTTCTCCTGCTCCCGCTGCTGCTGCTACTGCGGCTACGACTACTGCCACCGCTACTGCTGCTGCGGCTGCTGCTTTTGCTACACCTACGACTGCTACTACTGCTGGCAATAACACTAGCAGTAGCATGAATCTTGAGGGATTCAACAGCCTAGTAACGAAGCTTGCGGAGGATAAGGGGACTTGTCCTGAGTTGCGACGATGACCCAAACCGTCGGCTCCTGGATCTGTGCCAGGCCTTAAACTGCCGGGCACAGGGACAGCGTTGCGGACGGCGTCAGGCACGACCTACGAGTGGCTCGGGAGTGATGCGGAGGCGGCGGATTCTGACTTTCACGTCATGATCGGGCCAAGATCCGAGAAGCTGCTGTATTTATCCGGTGGCTTGGTCTTCTTGGTTGGGACGATCTACTTTCAGCACCCCCAGATGCTCACCCAACGGCTTCCGTCCGAAGTTGTTGCAGAGGAGGATGTTCTGTTTTTGGCAATCTGGATGTTCATTCTGGGTTCCATCATCTTTGTTTTTGCCACCTTCCTGAATGCTCTCACGCTGAATGCCTCCGGCCGCACCTTCATCCACTGGTCTGTGGCCACCTGCGGAATCTACGAGCTGGGCGGCATTCTCTTCGTGATGGGATCGGTCTGCTTCATGCCCAATCAGGGCTGCAAGGAGGGCATGGAGATCCTGGGAGCCTGGTGCTTCATCCTCGGAGCAGCGTGTTATGTGCTGGGTGACTTCATCGACTTCATGAAGACCAGCGCCCTGATCTTCCTGAGGCTTAGGCAGGAGGAGGCAGCACGCCGCATCGAGCGAGCGATGCTGGCCTTCCTCTTTCGCCGTCGGCTGGAGCAAGCCGGCAAGCTGTGTAGCAACCCATCGCAGTCCCCTCCCACGCTCTCAAGAGGCCTTTCTCGGGCTCGCAGTGGCAGCGTGACCCAGGCCGGACTGGTGACAACCTTCAGGCAAGCGATGCTTCAGAGAACAATCATACAGGCTTTGCAGTTGAGGGACGTGCCTGATTTCCGATGTGATGTCTGAGTGCACTTGGCTCACACTGAAGCTGGCAGCCGCGTGAGTGTCTGGCACACTTGAAGGCGCCAAAGTGTGCCTAGCCAGCTGGGTCACAGCCGAGCTTTCACCCTTGGGGCACCATGTCCCATTTGACCCCATGCACGGCACAGCTCGGGTTCGCTTAAAGAAGGAGCTTCCTGGGGGGATTGTCTGGGTCCTGGCGGCGGCACCCGCCGTCCCGGCCAGGGGTCTTGCAAAGCATAAGTTTTTGGCCTGTCTTATGGAAGTGTCTTTCAAAAGCTGCAGTGCCGAAGCTTCAGCCTCGGCAGGAGCCCGGCATGCGCTCCTTTCCTGTCGCAGCTCGGCCGCTTACCGAGGGCTGGTGGCGAAGTCAGCTGTTGCGTGCCAAGGGGGAGCTGGCCGGCCTTCCCTGAGCTCTTACGCCTGTAAGACTTCGCTGTCCATGGCCCCTTGGATGACTATCAGAGCCTGGAGAAGGATTGGGCAAGACTTGGTCATGCAGGTCAAGAAGCTTCTGGCCCTCCAGGGCTCGGCCTATTCAGCTGTGCTTACGCCCTACCACGACAACGGTCTGTTTGCCAATGTCCTCCAGGCGTCCGAGCAGCGGTGAAAGCTAAGCTGGCCGGGGAGATCAGCCGCATGCCTTTCAGTGGGCTCAGGTGTGCGATGCACTGCTGCTGGCGAAACCAGGCAGGTCTCGACTAGTTACAAGATGGGGGTTTCCGAAAATAGGGGACCCATATATAATTACCCTAAATAGTAGGATCCATATTATAAACTCCCAGATAGAGATGAGGCTTCAGGAGTTTCTGTCTGTGAGTCAGTTTTCTAACGTTGGAAGGAGTGCCTGTCCTGGTGGATTGGAAGCGGAAAGGCTCCGAAGGCGGCCCCCAGTTCCCCTTAAAGCCCGAATCCTCGGTCCTTCAGCTTCGGAAGGCCATTTCCAGTATGGCCCGGAGGGCTTTGATCTCTTTGGGCACCTCTTCGAAGCCGGTGAGCGCTGCCGCCATCTGTCCTCACAGAGGCCCTTTTTTGCGGGAGCTCTGGGAGACGGGCAGCCAAGTCCTAGGCTCTGCGATCGAAGTGCCATCCGAGAGCTTGAGCATGCCCAGGCCCCAGTTTCTGCTTCAGGGCCTTTCCTTGACTGGCTGCAACATACAAAAACTGAGGCCGGGGCGCATCAACTGCCTCTTCATGAACATGCTCCGGGGCTACTTCTGGTCCTTGCCCGACGACGCTCTGAAGGAGCTCCGCGTGCGATACGCAGCAGCCATTCGTGACTGGGCAGCCCTGGGCCTCCACATGCCTCCATGGACCATGGAGGTATGGAGCCTCTTGCTCTGTTACCGAGCAGCTCCCGGGAGGTGTTCTCCAACCAGCCCAGCATGTGCAGCGAAAGTTGCAGGAATGCACAAGTTGGGGCGAGGAGCCGCTTGTCTTGCTTTCTGGTTTGGAGCTACTGTTGGACGCTCGTCGATCCAGTTCCTCCTTCCGGTGTCAGCACCCATCAAGGGTGTTCATAGTCTCGTCAGGAGGCTCTCGTCGTGGGCGTGCACAAGAGGCTAGCTTGCTCGGAGATGGTTGCCTGCCAGCTGTCGCAGCGAGCTCCGTCTTGTGCAGAGTTTATCGCCAAAGCACGCAAGATACTGTCTGCGAGTGAAAAGCAGCGCAAGCTGATTTTCTTGGCTACGGATGATGTAAAGGCCGGGGTGATTTTGCAGTCATGACCGAAGCAACAGGCTGAGAGTGTGCTCATGAGTGAGTCCATGTAGAGACGATGCAGGCGGTGGAAGAATTCGAGGTCGCGTTCCCGCGAGACGGAGACGTTGAGCTGTGTTATCGTCGCGTGAAGCGGTCGCCGGGTGGAGTTCGCGAAGATGGCATCGACAATGAGGCACCGAGTGAAGCAGCAAAGCAAAGGTACAACAGGATCATAAGTTCGCAATGTGCAATCAAGAGCTTCGATGCAGGCTAGGCAGGGCAGTGAGCTCATGGCACCTGATATGATGTCAGGTGCACAGGAGCCCCTGTGCCGAAGCTGACGCAGAAGATGCGCTCATCGATGCACTTGCCCTGTCTAGATGTCAGCATCTCGTCTGCGTTGACTCAAACTTGGCCATCTACGTCGCTCTCTTGAATCCAGAGATGCAGCTCCATGCCCTCAGCAGCATCCTCCCAGAGGCAAGGTTTCCGGAGAAGTTCTGAGAGTCTGAACCAACCCGCAGAGAAGGCTTTAGGATTCTGTTGATTCCCTTCTTTGAGTCTGATTGCCTGTGGACTTTGAGCACCAGTCTCCGTAGCGTTGCCATAGCCCCGTCAGGGATGGGAGGAAGCTGCCGAGAGACCCGAGGAGGTGGTGCATGCCTCCTACGAGGTGGTCTTCGCACCCATGGTATTCGTTCGCAAGGTCGGGGTCTAGGGCGCCCGTTTTTTCACTTTTTGCGGGGTTGGAACGCGAAAGCGCTGCTTGTGAGGGCCCGAGCACGGCGACCGAGCTGCTGGGGGCTTCTAGGCTCAAAGCCGTGGCACCCTGACGCAGCCCGCAGAACAAGGCTGATGAGCTGCCCGCACCGATCCCACCGAGGCCCGCAAGCCTGGCGAGATTGTCTACTGCACCGGTCGCGGCTTTGACGGCTGGGTCGAGCTAGAGGGAGGCCGGCAATTCAGCAAAGCTCGCATCAGATTCGTTGAAGAACCTAATTCGCTTCAGGCGGTTGGATGCTGGTCGATGGGGCGCGCGGCGGCAAGCAGCCGCTTGGCTCGATCGAAGGCCTTGCGGTCGCGGCGGGAGCAACGATCCTTACGAGGAACGCTGCGGCTGGCATTCTGCTCAAGCCGGTGGGCGACATTTTGGCACCACAGACAAACCGCGGCGACTTGAAAAATGTAGACCAGCCGTGACCGCGGCTTTCATGTTGGTGTTCAATAGCACAAGATTGCTCGGAGACCCAAACTAACCTGCTCCTAGCAGGCCTTCGAGAAGCAGGACTTTGACAAGGCTTTGTCGGTCGTCGACTTGGTGACAGGAAGTTGGAAGAACGCTTGCGGGATCTTGCGGGGGATGTCTGGCATGCCCCACAGTTCCGCACTCAAGAGGCCTGGCAGTCAGCAGCAGAAGCCGCGCGCCAGATTGGTGCCGCATTGCTCAGATCCCCCTTTGGAACAACGTGGTGCAGCATTGGAAGGAGTTTTTGCGTGCTCTGTTTAAGGCTCATGACATCTGGCTTGCGCTGATGTGCGAGGCGGTGCCTTGCTGTAGCCTTTTAGGACTGCAGTAGCATGTCCAATGTGCATTCTTTCAGGTGTCCTCTCTCCAGCAGCAGTGCGGAAAGCTTCATCTGTCCGAGGCAAGTCTAATCCAATCAAAGGGGGCGATTTTTCGCGGTGTCTTCCTTGGGGCCGCGACTGAAAACTCAGCTTGTTGCAGCAGCATGCGGAAGCAGATCTCGCACGGCAGAGGTCCTTGAGCAACTTGCTAGTACTTGCAGGCCACAGCGACGGCGATGCTCGCTGAGGCCCAGTCAGCAGAGTAACGCCAGAGAGGACCGGGCTTCCCGACTTTTGTCCGGAAGGTGCCTCAGCGCCGCGCGGCGAAAGCGCTGCTGCGACGCGGCCTCGTGAGGGAGGCGCTGGGCGACCTGAACGGAGCCAGGCCCGGCCAGAGCGGTGCGGCCAAAGCGGAAGAGCCGTGAGCGAAGAGAGCAACCAAAACTGAGAGAAACACCGAAGTCTCTCACCGAAGTCTCCGGAGCAGAGGCGATTTGTGAACAGACCGCGCTTGCAAGGCAGGACCTTTCCCACGCGGTGGCCGAAAATTTCATGGACCTGCAGGCTCAGGACAGAATCAGAGGGAAGCATGCGCCGCATCTGAGACTCTATGTGTGATGTGCTGTGCCAAAGGACGCCCTTTCTCGCGTAGAGCAAAGACTCAGCGAGGAAAAACGGAGCGATGGACTGATTAGCGATGATAAGCGACGGCGTGCTCATCACGGCTGCTCCTTCTCCGGATCCTTTCTCGGCCGCCGCCATTCCAGGCTCCATGCGCAAGGAACACACAAGCGCACATGGCATTCGTCCTTAGAGTATCGCCTCCCAGCAGCCCCATGCCTATCACACGAACAGCGCAGAATGCATGGAAAATCACGGGGGCCATCGGTCCTTCATTTGAGAAGGGTCTCCTGCTCCCGGAATTGCCGGACTCGCCTTGTCCGTGATGGCGAGGCCAGCGGAAGCAGGGAGAGCCTCCGACCCGCGAGCCGAGAGCGCGCGTCCCGTTCGTCTCTCGAGGTCCGAGTCCAACTTGGACTTGGAAGACCTGGCGCCAGACACAGACTTCCGGGCTTGAGCACCATCCTGCGATATCCTGCGCATTTGGACTCCTTCCGGCGCGGATTTAAGGCGAGTCGCTACGACACTCAAGTCCTTCGCGAGTACTTGTTGGAGCAGGAGGTGCGAACTCAAGATCCTTGAGCCGGGCGCACTCCAGTCGTTTTTCACTGCCAGGAAGGCAGCACGAGACAGCGGCAGGCTGAGGCAAGGGCCAGAAGCTTCCTGAAGAGGTTTGAAGTCGGTTCATTGTTTGAAGGATGCGGAGCAAGCAACGCTGCCAGATGTCTGCGATCTTAGACAACGGTGCTTTCGAAGGTGCAAACTCTGGTTCACAAGCCGAGCCGTCGTTCAAAAAGCCTTGTGGCAATTCCAGGATACGCGTTCTGCTGGTGGTGTCCGGCTTACGATCCAAGCACATGATCTCTCCGCCGCTGGATCCGGCTGCAGGGCTCCCAACTTGCTGAGGTCAACTTCCTTGCATATTGGTCCACTCTGAGCTATTGTGGGTGCCATCTGAGAAGAGGTTTTGGTCTCGTTGCAGCCTGGCTTAAACGGCAAATGCCAGGTACGCTTACTACCTTCGAGTCGAAGAAGCCGGCACGAAGGCTGCGGCCTGACCCGGGCTTGGGTGAGTTTTCTGGAGTGCACGTTGCATCCTCTAAAAGGCACTTCCGCCCATGGATGTGGCACTGGCGTGCGTCCGGGCCCTGACAAACAAGGGTGTGACGACAACTCGATCTCATGTGCTGGAGCCCGCCTGTGTCGCAGAGGGGTGCGCTTGCTTGCCGAGGTCTTCCTTCTGGGCACGCAGGCCACCTTGGAATTGGCTGCCGCTGCCCTGGCGCAGCAGGAAGATACTCTTGCACTTGAGTCCGCGCTGACGCCCTGCTGTGAGGCTGCCGTTTGCCTTACTCAGCCAGTGCGCCAGGGCGATGGCAGGAGGTCGGATGTGAGTTCCTGCTAGAGCTGTGAGGGCACTAGGATCCACCCTCTCCTGGCTTGCAGTAATCCCTTCAGCAGCTGGGACTTTCTGGCGTGGCTTGCTGGTGCCGATGCCCCAGTGAACAACGTCAAAATGCATACGACGAGTCTACAACATGTGTACAGACTCTCCCCCTTCATCCCCCTTCTCTCTCGCTCTCTCTCTCGCCCGCTATCTTTCTATCTTTCACACAAGGATGCGTAGCACGGCAAGAAAAGGAGAGGAACATCGCACTCTCCGAGGCGGGAGCCAGGTGCTCCATGCTCTTAGACGCCCTGTGCCTGCCGCTGATGAAGCGCGGGCGCGACCCTCAGAGCGGTTCTCACATCTTTGGTGGTCCAGGACACCATGCAACGACCATAAGCTGTTACAAGCCGGATCATCTGGCGTCATCTTAGCAGCGGCTTCCGAAAATGCTGACAGACCATGTCGTCACGCTTGTCGGATGTGCTCCGCGTTTGTGGACGGGTGCCACCTTTCATGTAGCAATGCGTGGAAGTGTAACCAGGGTTTGAGGCACATTGTTTGCCTGCTGAAGCGGAGGGATGTCGCCAGTTGAGTTCCAGTCGTCTGGCAGGATGTAGATTCTCGACTCTGCGCCCCCCTTGAATATCCCCGAATCACTAGTATCTGAAGGTCAAGCTTGCTCTTCCTGCTGTCCGTGCTGCACTGAGCCAACCGGAGAACTTGTAGGCCTAGACACCGTGACGGACAACTACATTCCGTTCCGTCGTGTTGTGATGGTGTAGAGTTGCTTCGTGCTAGGGCCTCGGAGCTAGCGGATCTGCGTTTTGCCAGGATGTGCTGGTCCTGAGGCGAGCACGTTCGCTTTCGCAATCGGCGTGTTCGTTTTCGCTGTCGGGCTCCGAGAGGCTCTTCCCTGCCCCGCCGCAAAGCCACACAGTGCCACACGGCTCAGGTCCAGCTGCGGCTTCTTTTTGGAATGTTTTGCAGCCGGGACCATTGTGAACCCTGCTCGCTTGACCCGGAAATACCCGGAACCCCAACCCTCCGCAAGCCGCCACTCCGCCAGTCTCCTACGACAAGCCGGACCTCTTCTTCAAGGGGCGGGACAGCAGTGGGATGTCGCTGGGCAGCTTCTGGCTGTTTGGTGCGTTGGAGGGCAGCTAGCTTCACATCATCTCACATCCCGCATTCATTAGGCTGGGATTTAGGATGATTGAGGGTTCAGTTCCGGAGGCTCTTCACTCCACTCCCACGCCGAAACCCACGAGTCGCTTTGCGCGCGACCGCTCGAAGCGATGCATTCCTTAGTCTTCGACGTTGTGCGCGACGTGGTAGATCAGCACGGAGACAGGTGATGCGTGACATTACGCTTCACCAGTCGTTGGACACTACATGATAAATTTGTGCTGCGTGCTGATCCTTGCTCTCAGTAGCGGAGTTCAATGATTTGATTAGGGTGCAGCTGTTTCCTGACTGTCAGTGCAGAGGAACCACCAAAATCCGTTACCCTTGATGAGAACTGCGCAAAACTACACTGAGCTTGGTCTTGCGTTTTTGCCACTTGCGGAGAAGCAACAACTCGTTTGAAGTGTGTCCGATCAAGATCGGGCATACTTGCGTATATGCGCAGCCGTAAGCAAACGCGCGCACAAGTTTCGGGTCTTTACGACCCTCAATGTGGCATTGTTTGACATGATCTGATTCGACGAGGCTGTTGGTGTTATGAGCTGCACGTTGGCCAGTCCAATGATTTGATTGGGGTGCATCTGTTTCCTGACTGTCAGTGCAGAGGAACCACCAAAATCCGTTACCCGTGATGAGAACTGTGCAAAACTTGGTGTTGCGCCTTTGCCACTTGTGGAGAAGCAGCTACTCGTTTGAAGTTTGTCCGGTCAAAGGCCGGCGTACTTGTGTATATGCGCAGCCGCAAGCAAAGGCGCGCACAAGTTCCGGGTCTTTACGATCCTCAGTGTGGCATTGTCTGAGTCGACGGGGTTGTTGGTGATATTTGCTACCGTCATGAGCTGTAGACGTTGCTTTGGAGCGTTGGCCAGTCCAATGATTTGATCAGGGTGCAGCTGTTTTCTGACTGTCAGTGCAGAGGAACCACCGAAATCCGTTACCCGTGATGAGAACTGTGCAAAACTACACTGAGCTTGGTGTTGCGTTTTTGCCACTTGTGGAGGAGCAGCTACTCATTTGAAGTGTGTCCGATCAAGAACGGGCATACTTGCGTAGATGCGCAGCCGCAAGCAAACGCGCGCACAAGTTCCGGTCTTTACGATCCTCAATGTGGCATTGTTTGGCATGGTCTGATTCGACGAGGCTGTTGGTGTTATGAGCTGCACGTTGGCCAGTCCAATGATTTGATTGGGGTGCATCGGTTTCCTGACTGTCAGTGCAGAGGAACCACCAAAATCCGTTACCCGTGATGAGAACTGCGCAAAACTACACTGAGCTTGGTGTTGCGCCTTTGCCACTTGTGGAGAAGCAGCTACTCGTTTGAAGTGTGTCCGGTCAAGAGCCGGCGTTAGATGCGCAGCCGTAAGCAAAATGCGCGCACAAGTTTCGAGTCTTTACGATCCTCAATGTGGCATTGTTTGGCATGGTCTGATTCGACGAGGCTGTTGGTGTTATGAGCTGCACGTTGGCCAGTCCAATGATTTGATTGGGGTGCATCTGTTTCCTGACTGTCAGTGCAGAGGAACCACCAAAATCCGTTACCCGTGATGAGAACTGCGCAAAACTGCACTGAGCTTGGTGCTGCACGTTTCTTGCTTGTGGTATGAGCTGCAGACGTGGCTTTGCCGCTCTGGTCAGTCCAATGATTTTGAGTAGGATTCAGCTTGTGGCCTGACTGTCAGTGCAATGAATCACCAACGCCCACTTACAGCTTCGTGCCGTGGCTCCCTGTAGACGGTCCCTGCCAGGATGCATGCTGGACTCGCCGACCGACAGCTTAAGTACCAGATGTTTCATGACACTGACAGCTTCCATGACCGAAAAGATTTCCTGGGCCCTTCCTGGATTCCTCCTGCGATCCTATGTAGTCGAATCTAGGCAATCTAGGCTCTTGAACTCGCCATGCCCCCTGTTTCGAGGATGGAAGGGACGCCCATTGCAGCCAGACCTCCGGCTCACCGCGAGGAGGAGGATGCGGGTTTTTAGGAGAGCGGGCTGGGCTTACAGTGGAGCCTTAATCGTGCGCTTAGAGTATACTATAGTATACTATAGTATGCTATAGATAGTATAGTATAGTATAGTATAGTATAGTATAGTATAGTATAGTATAGTATAGTATAGTATAGTACAGTACAGTATAGTATAGATAGTATAGTATAGTATATGCTACTGTGTCAACTGAGTCCTCATTGAAGGACACCTCAGACCTCCGGCTTGGCCGAGCCATGCCGGCCCAGGGCTCAGAGGAAGTCTTTCTTTAGCGACGGCTTGTAGGGCTCAGGGTTTAGGGCCCTTCCAGGTTTAGGGCTTAGGGCTTATAGGGCTTAGGGTTTATAGGGTTAATAGGGTCCTTTCAGAAACGGGGGGGATTGAGGTGAACACCATCAAGGCCGCGAACTTCGCGCATTTCAATGATCTGGCATTGCTTCACTTGGCCTCTTGGCCTCAGAAGCCGACATAGTTGGCCCCCGGCCTCCCTCCTTCTTTCGGAAAGCTCAGCCATGAGGTGCTAAGAAGGCACTACTTGCCGATCAGCTGCCAGGAAACACAGGCCTCTACACCATGGGCCTGGGCTTTTTGTGTATTTTGGTGAAATCTCCGCCAGGAGTTCACGATGTCAATTACATCCTTCTCACGCTGTTTTTGCGAAGATGTGGCTCCCTGCTCGGAGTGTTTCGTAGACGTCATGACACCCCCCTTTAGATCGAGCTTCTAAATACGCCCAGGTGCAATGTAGCCTGAAGTTCTTCTTCATCATGGACTGCCAGGCCTGGGTTCAGGATGTCTCATAAGATCAAGGCCATGATCATGAAAAATGAAGACTAAGACGCATCTTTTGTTGTGAGGACATAGCTTGTGGCAGCCGGTCCATATGGAGACGTCTGTCTGGGTCTGCGACCTGGTCGCCTCAGGTGAACTTGCTCGTGCTCTTCTCGCTGCTGGTGTCGATAGGGCAGGTGGGCTGGGGATGCTTACGAGGAGCTCGAATCGAACCGCAGAAAGCAACATGCAACCAATCTGCCGGGCAGACGGTTTGTTCGGCCTTTCTTCGGAAGCTGAGTCATCACTTCCCTTTTTTTGGGAACAAGCTCCGTGTGGCTACGAAGAGTGCAACACATGCAGGCCGTTGGCTCCTGCTTCTATGCCAGCACCTCTGCAATGGACCTGAGGAGAGCGGCTACGCTGCTACAGGCGAGAGCCGAGAGTCCCCATCTGTGTCCCTGCAGGACATCGGAGGAGGCGAACCCGAATGATTGAGACGGGCCGTTTGCACGCGTCCTTGTCAGGGCGAGCATCTTTGAAGCTCACCGAACCCACGTTTTTTCTTGAGTTTCACCTGGCTTAGGTCAGGTTCAGCTGCTTGCAGAGTCGACGACCTTGGGAGCTGTGGTAGTTGCAAGGATGCAGCAGCTGGCAGTAGGCCCGGCCAGAAGCCGAGTCTCCAGAAGGCTTTGTTCGGCAATGTTCGGCATCTGCCAAACTCGATAGCAGACCTCTCCGTTCCGATTGATTGAAAACAACAGAACGCATTATCGCATTGCGAGGCGATGGCGGGAGTCTTTGAGTAGTGCACATACAGAGTTGGCTCAAGCTTGCAGAGCTTGCGTTTATTGCTTGGCCTGGTAGCCGAGAAAGCAGCACCCAGTGCTGCATCGTTTAACAGCTCACCATCGAGGTTCTACCATGTAACTGCAGTATGTGACGCAGTGTTCAGCAAGCATCCGTGAGCAGTGAAGGCATGCTTTCCGAAAGTTTCCATGGCAGCCGGCACCAGCGATGGCCTGGGTGACCAGCCTGTCAGGGCCCTGGCAGCACCGGCAGTCCTGGCAGCTTCCCTGCCTGCATAAGAAGTGTTGAAAGAAGTGCAAGGACTTGCCGCCATTTGCGGCGGTTTCCATCTGCATGCAGCATCCAGCTCAGGCGAGCCGTGGCAGTGTCTGCGGGCATGACAGTTGATCTAGAACAATACATGGGCATGGACTCCAAGAAAGCCTATCCCTCGCAGAGGGTGAAGAGTCTGCCTGGAGACGTGCTTTGCTTGAGGCATTGTGCCTTTGAGCAGAGTCCGCTGGAGCAAAGCCCTCAAAGCGCGCGATCTCGGCTGGCCCAAGCTCGCCTGAGGCTGGGTCCCTGAGTTATCATGGCTTATCATGGCTTCAACGGTTCATCCTTTCTTGAAGCTCTTAGTCGTCGGAAACAAAGAAGTACGTATGTGCAAGCGAGTAGCCACGTACATACCGTATCTGACATGACGTCAGAGGTGGTACTAGTTATGTAATTACCCTACTCCCTAAACCCCAAACCCTAAACCCTAACCCCTGTGGCAAGTTGAGGTGACGGATCGAACTGAGGCGAAACGGTGAGTGATGGACACATACAGACTGAAGGGTGTTTTGTTTTGTTGAAGAGTGCACGCTCGAACTGAGCGAGCCTTGGACCTCGTGCGGGAGAAAGGGCTACTGCATTAAAAAAATAACCCTAAACCCCTAAACCCTAAACCCCTAAACCCCTAAACCCTAAACCCTAAACCCTCTGGCTGGTAGATGTCTGAGAGATGCTGGGGCCTGGGATCTGCCAGGCTCGTTCTGCGGCACAGCGCAGTGCTCGGGCCGATGAGCACCTCCATCGGCTCCTTGGTCGTTCCCTTGTTGGAGGGGTGGTTCAGGGTTTAGGGTTTAGGGTTTAGGGTTTAGGGGTTTAGGGTTCAGGGTTTGGGGTTTATTTAGGGGTTTGGGGGTTTAGGGGGGCCCAAGAGGTGCCTGGGTGTAGGGTTTAGGGGTTTAGGGTTTGGGGGTTTAGGGGGTTTAGGGTTTAGGGTGGACTGGAGGGTAGTTGTGGCAGTTGGGGTTTCTCTTTGATGTTTGGGTTGGCAGTTTTTCCTTTGTCCAGGCCATGCCGGATACATCATGGGAATGCTCGAGTTTGTGGCTCAGCGCTTGTATCTAAAGCTCATGCTATAGACAGATGATGTAGTGTGCTCCTAGGTACGGGGTCACCGATATCTGGTGGCTGCGGGTTTGGGCCATCTCCGGTTGTGGCATGGTCGTTCTCTTCCAGCTGTCCTGGGCTCGGCCCGACCGGGTAAAACGCGCATCATCATCTTCTTCTTTGATGGTGCTTTCTGGGCTTCAAAGGCTGCAGCCGCAGTGCCAGTGGCTTTCGGCCGCCTCCTCGGGAACTCGCCCTGATTTCTCTGCAACTAATCAGCGAATGCAGAGGCTGGTTGGTGCTTTGTCTACGTGATGGTCAACATATTCCAGATGATGGGGGAAGGCGAGCAGCCGGCCGTGCTCCCGATAGGAGATGTGCTTGCCGGCTCTCGCAGATCTCACCGGTTGCACATGCCGAGGACCCACCCTTGACAGAAGATGAGCGGACGTCGCCTCAGGAAGCCATGCGCATGAGTTTCCGCCGCGCCAGACTGCCAGACCCCGCCGCTTGCCGCTCAGGAAGCTTTATGATTTGCTTCAGAGTCGAATCAGCGTTCGTGAGCACGGGGCCTGGATCAAGATACGGCTTCGCTCAAATTTCCGCCCTGAGTCAGGTTTGCTGATCTGGCCTACTACGGAGACTGGACAGTGTTCTGTGCCGGTGACCTGCCCGGGGCTCTGCGCTGCCTCCGTGCGTTGAGACAGCTTGCCGTTGCCTACGCGAGGCTTTGCGAGCGGGTCTGCGAAGCCCCGCAGGGATTTGCGGACAACAAGGCGGCACAGACGTCTGAGCTCTTCAGACTCAGCCTGTTTGATGTGAACAGGAGAAGTGCTTGTACCTCATCGCGGAAGGACGCTGTGAGGCCGAGGGCCTTTTTTGACAAAGAGTGTTCGTGGCTGTTTGCTTGTAACATGCTGAATGTGCCTTTGAGCATTAACGGATGCGGAAACACCTCAGCTGCCATGGAGGTCTCCGCAGCAGGCCGCCGCATCACACTGCTGAAGCCGGGAAGTGTGGTCGGGGAAGCACTGTACTTAGAATTCGTGCGATGAAGCTGCAGCATGTGTTTATTATGATGCCATCCCACGAAAATTCGAAAGGTCGTCCACCTGCTACATGCGCTGAAGCCCACGGACTCGCAGTTGAGCGACAGCTGCGATTTGCCCACGCAGGCTGGCGCAGCTGCTGCAGTGGCAAACCGCACAAAATACTAGTTCTCTAAAATAGGGTCCCTGGTAGTGTCCTTCTTATAAGGGTGCTGTACTATATTGGGGATCCAAAAGGGAACCTAATTTGGAGAACTACCCACATGTGCACTGCCAGGTGTCTGCACATGAGAAAGTTCGTTGCCTGGCCTTGCCCGTTGCAGAGGCAGGTCCTTAACAGGTGAAAGCTTTGCATTTGGAATCTGGCCTTTACCCTGAACCGATGAAAGTCGCTGCTGAGGTGCAGACATTGTGGCGGCGGCGGCCAGACCTGCACAAGCCCATCATCAAGCTTCTCTCCTCGAGTCTCCTTGCAAAGGAGTGCTCTTGCCGATGCGAGTGCGCTTAACGGTGTGAGACCAATCGCCAGGAGGGCTGCGTCCTGGGCGAGGCTGCTTTGTATCCTGTGGGGGTCAGCACTGTTGCGAGATGTCGCGAGCCATCGGCAGGCTTTGGAAGATCGCAGGTACAAGGCGGGCGGGGCGATGACAGAAAAGATGCTGCAAAGACCAACTTGGCACGTTTGGAGGCGGTGCTCGAGGTCGCCTGTCCCATGGCCTGAGCCTTGCAGACTTTCTGGGGCTCCGGAGTTTGTCCATGTTCTGCCGGGAGGTTGATCAGCCTGGGGTGGCAGAAGGAGTGGCCGCGTATCGGCGCCAGAGTCTCGGAGAGTGAGTTGCGCCTGTTGCCGGTCGGGTGCCCATGTCCCAGGCCGAAACAGCATCTCCTCCGACGCTCACAAGCGATTGCTCGCCGACGTTCCGCAGTGTCTTTGCCTCATCTCAACAGTGAAAGCCATGCAGTGTCAAAGTTGGTGCCATCGCCGCGATCAGGTCCACCCGGTGCCTTTCTCGAGCACACGAAGCCTAGTAAAGAAGGCAAGGCAGCACACATGTTTCAGAACTGCAGCTTGTCAATCTGCCGGGTCAAGGCCGATTGGTTTATCGAGGACTTCATCAGTGGTTCCAGCGCGGAGAAAATCGTGCAAACGCTTGTCCTACTGCACCTCTCCCAAGTGACCCAAGTGCATGTGCCTGCCAGACAGCTGGGCAGCCCTCTGTTACATTGCCGTTCCGTCTGGTTCCAGATCCGGCCCTTCGACGCCGCACCAATCCACCGAGAGCATACTCATTAGACATGTACGTCTCACCTTTGCACGGGGCAGAGGTCACTGGAGCAACCCAGCTTGAGTGAGACTACTTGATCGCAGTATTTCGATACAACCGCATCGGATATGTGGGCATGTGAGTCCTTGTCCCTGATGACATGAAAAAGCAGGAGGAGAAGGAGACAAAAACACGCAGAGAGCTGAGTGGGGTCTCACCGAAGCAAGCCGCGCATGTATCCCGAAATCGACCCTGAGGTGCTCCATTTTGCCACAGAGTAGCCTTCAGCTGAATTTCGGAACGGACACAATTGTCACTTTATTGAAATCTACCCCCTCATGGGAACTTTACATGTGGGTGTTTATTCTCAAGGCCCCTCTGGGTTGGGGTCCTTGTCTAGTCTTTCCTCCTGCGGGGCAGCGGTCACTTCCAAACATTTCCGTGCGCTCAAGCCCTTCTAATTTCGAAGGGTGACGCTGGACGAAGGCCGTCCTTTCCGTTGACGGGGCTGGGGAAAGCTGTGGGCGTCGAGCGTTCATGGGGTGGCGCTGCAATGAACTGGGCTGGGGGCCGATGCTGGAACTGCCTCTCGTTCAGACAGTTCGGAACCACTGCGAGTCAGATGCTAGAAAGTGATGGTAGAAAGATGATGCCACTATAGACTATAGTTCGCTTTCCAGCTCTGTCTGAGATTGCGCCGCTCACGTTCCGAGCCAGAAGGCTAGTGTACTTGCTTGCGTGGTTCAGTCTCTTTGGGGACATGCTGGATTGTGAATGTCGGTCGGGAACGCAAAAGCTTATAAGACATACTCGAAACATAAAGCATCAGGAGCATCGCAGACCGAATCCCTATAATTCCTGAACGCACATTATGCAGGCTTCTCTTCTCCGTACTGCCTAAACCATGGGTTGTTTTTGGGTACCCGGCGTGACCTTGTGTTGAGCCCTCTGAGTTACGAAATCGACAACCGGGGCTCTGAATTGCTACTTGAACAAGGGCTTGCTCAGACATGTCATTCATTCGAAATGACACTGACACTTTAAGCCTGCGATGCCACTGGGTTGGATCGTCGAAGAGGTCGGTTTCGCCTTCTAGGCTTCAAGCGACAGTCCAGAATGCCCAGAGTTAATATCTTGTCTTGTTGCTGAGGCTTCTTCACAGGCTGGAAGCGAAAGCGCGACAGCGTGCAGGCTGCAGCTGTTTGGATAGGTTTATAGTGCCCATTGCAGTAACAGAACAACTCCTACAGTACCCCTTCCGCTGGCCTTTATAGTCGTGGCTAGTCGGCAGCTCCGCATCTGTCGCGGTGAAAGCGGCCTCACCAGGGCAAAGATGAGGAGGATGTCACGTCAAATCTGCTGGTGGTCGGTCCCTAAGCTTCGTCTTCTCTATTGTGATGCATCAGCCACCAAAACTCGCCCGGCCTTTACTGGATCCGTTTGCAGAGGACGGCGAGTTCCGCAACAAGCTTCCTCTTCCACCTGTGCCGAAGCTGCTCAAGGCTTTGCCCAGCATGAACGAGTGCCGCCCTTGGTGACTTCAATTTTCTTGAGCTCTACGAGATCTAGCTTCGGCTCCTCAGGCTCTGCGACTATCGTTTGGATGATTTGGAAAGTAAGCTGAGGCTGTGAGAGTGAGAGGAGAGATCCGAATTCCGCTCCCAGTCTGCTTGTCTGCCTGAGTCTGCTTCTTCGCAGGCCCTACCTGCTTTCGACTCATACGCTGCTGTGCTCGCCTCATCGCGCCGCCTCGCGCAGATGCTCGCGCTTTTTTCGTCGTGTAGCACTTGCGACAAAGGTCGCGAATCCACATGGATGATGACGATGCCTACGGAAAGGCCCGGGCAGTCAGTCGGGCAGTGGCGCTTCTTCCCGGTGGTTCGCGGTTCGGATTCTCAAATCGCGTCAGGAAGCCGAAAAAGGCAGGGAGCTCAGAGACGCTGGGGACAAAATTCCCAGTTTCTCTCGGAGTTGTTGTTTGCCAAGGCTCCATGGCACCCCCGGCACCACCCATGGATGCGCTGCTCTTCAGGGATGACGACGCCCTGCCCGCGAAATTGATGGGGTCTGCTGCTCAGCTCTCTGAAAACGGCCTTGTGCAACAGGTGCCGGAGGAAGTCGAGAGAGCACAGAAGTCGGGAGCCGAAACTATTGTTGGCCGTAATGCGTGAAGCTGCCACTACATGGGTAGTTCTTTAAATTAGGGTCCCACTTTAGGGTCATTTAGGGTCCTTTTTATAAGGGTGCCGTACTTTATTGGGGACCCAAAGAGGGGCCCTAATTTAGAAAACTACCCACATGAGACAGTAGAGCAACACAGAGCAACCGAGGCTCGCACGGCTGACAGAGCCAACGGATGCCTACCACCGTCAGGCCACGTCCAAGGTTTTCCGTGCAGAAGGCGTGCAGTGAAGCCGGTGTAGCCTGGATGAGGCCTTCGGCTTGCAGCTTCCTCAGCTCATCACCAACGAGACTTGGCTGGCAACTTCGCAGTCCAAGAGAGCTTGGCCCGATGAAGTCTGAAAGCTGAGCGAAGGACGTGTTCACGGAGCGGCAGCGTTTCACAACAGGCACTTGCTCGTGGCTCTTGGGACTGCTGAGCTCGTCGTGATGCGACCCAAAAGCAGCCGCAAAGACAGGTCGGGATGCTGCTGAGAAGAAGATTTTCCGCGATCCTCCCGGTTTCAACAGCAAGGAGGCAGATGGCCTTCCACTGAGAGAGACTCGCTTGAGGACAACGGAGCTTTCAAAATCCGGACAGGAGCTGGCCCAAAAGATCGGGAAGACCTTCCAGGCTGCGAAGGAGGCCAAACTCTCGCAGATGTCGACCCTTTGCGGACTGCTAGTGCCAACGCTACCAGGATTATTCCTCCGACTATTACTGCTACCAACACCACTATGGCTAATGCTAGTACTCGTACTAGTGCCGCCAATAGTACGAGCACGAGCAGTAGTAGTCGTCGTCGGAGGAGCAGTGGCAGTGGTAGTAGTAGTGGTAGTAGTGGTGGTAGTGGTAGTTATGGAAGTGCTGGTGGCAGCAGCACCACTACTACCACTACTACCACTACTACTACTACTGCTACTACTACCACCACCACCACCACCACTACTACCATCACTACCACCGTTGTCACTGCCACTACCACTACCACTACCACCGCT